>PVIH01023599.1:0-24496 GCA_004025045.1 Sigmodon hispidus | reverse complement strand
AGCTTGTAACTGCTCCTGTACCAATTGTTCTAGGGCTAGAAATTTCTCCTCTGTTAAAGGCCATTGTTGGACTCAAATAGGTTTGTCTGTCAATCATTTCAAAGGCAGGGCTGTGAGTGTCTTTGAGGTGCCTGTAGCTTTTAGACTGCATTGTTGTGCAACCTGAATAACCAGTGGCTGTTTTACATAGCCTCTTGAGGTATTGCTTTCAAGTCCATGATTGGGTCTTTGGTTGATTTAAGCCTGGAGGGATCTTAATTTGGGTGTTCCATTGTTGTAGTAGGTCATGACCCAATAAGTTCACTGCTATGTTGGCCATGTATGGCTTCAATCTTCCTCTTTGTCCTTCTGGTCCTATGCATTCGAGCCATCTCACACTCTGTTTTACCTGAGACAATGTCCCAATACCTAAAAATTGAACATCTACCTCCTTCAGAGGCCACCTGGGTGTCATGCCTGTGGAGTTATGATTGAAAAATTAGCTCCCGTGTCGACTAAGCCTTGCTGAAAAATTTTGTCTATTCTTATTGTCAACTTTCCCTTTGTCCATTTATGGAGGTCTGCCAAAATATGTGTTTTATTGGTTTACTGGATACCATCAACATCTCATGTAAGGGCAATCTATTGTCTATGGCTATATGATCTACTGTTTCAGGCTTGGGATTTGTTACTCATCCTGAGAAAGCTGCTATTGCTCTGTGACTGGATATGATTGAACCTTTTTTGGTTTGGAGGTCTGACTCTTGGGAGCTTCCTGGGGGAAGCCCTGAGTTATGTTTCTCCATGTTAAAAGCTTGCCATCTTTGTCTCTTATAGATCTACACTTATTTTTCCAATGTCTGCCTTTGTTACATCTCATACATAGTCCAGGAGGTAGTGGCCTTGTGTTTAAGTCACTCCTGGGATTGGGAGAATTCCCATATATGCCTTGCCTCCAATTCCTCTTTATATGGCCTGACTTACCACAATTGAAACAAATAATGCTTTTATTTCTCATCTTAACATTAGCCATGGCTTGTCCTACCCAATTCTCTTCATCAGAGTATGGATATTCAATATTAATTGCAACTTGAATCCATTCTTCTATGGGTGCACCTCTGATATTTAATGGCATTATCAATTTCTAAAATGTCATATTAGCATTATTGAAGGCCAAAGATAGTATCAATTGTTTCCAGACTTCTGAATCTGACACTGCTCTCTTTACAGCCTGTGTCAACCTCTGTAAAAAGTCTGTATAAGGCTCCTTTGGACCTTGTTTAATCTGAGCATATGACTCAATTCTCTGTCCTGGGTCTAAAACCTTTTCCCAAGCATTTAAGGCAGCAGTACGGCACAGTAACAGAGCATGGTCATCATAAGTAGCCTGAATTGATACATCAGTAAACTGACCTTCCCCAAGGATTTGGTCTTTGGAGACGGTAACATTCCCAGTTTGATCTCGAGATTCCAAGGCTTTAGCCACTTCTCTAAACCAATTCCACCACTGCAAGCTTTGACTATCTTTCAACACTGTGGTTGCCAAATTCTTCCAGTCATCAGGAATTACCCAATTCTGTGCTGACCATGAATTTATGGATTGCTTCACAAAAGACGATTGTACACCATATGTCATTATGGCTTCCTTTATTGTTTTTAGATCCATCATGAGGATAGGTTCATAATTATATCCCACGTTGTCTGAAGCCCTTCCACGTGATTGTGGTTTCTTTGGTCTCTGCAACAACTGGGAATAGAGTTGGAGGAGAAGGAAGTAGTCCCCTCATCGTAACCACTCTATGTAGAGCACCTTCCCTACAGTAGCATCTTTTAAGAGGGGGCTCTGGGTTGTCTTGAGCAGATGTTGCCTCAAAATTGTTTTTTAAAATCTCCATACGACCCTCATGATCTTGTAACCTAGTGGTAATGGTATTTTCCAGTGATTTGAAGTCCTTTATAAATGACCTGTCCAACAATTCCATAGAGTGGAAAATTCTCTCATTCCCCACATCTACACATTCTAGTACTTTCTGATCCAGTTTCCTAAATTTTTCATCAATATAAGCAATATATTCCTCTCTAACCAATGTAGACCTCTCCTCTATAGAGGCAACAAGCCTCTTAATTGTCTTAATATGTTCATCCATGTCACATATCTTAGCCTCACACCCTTTATGTGGAATGTGTTCATCTCTATGCTGAGATCCTTTAAGATAGGTAGGTATAAAGTATATTATCACACAAAAAAGCAAAAGAACTCCTGGGTTGATATAGCCTTCAAATGCATAATCCTGAAAATAATCCTCTATCACCATTGTGAAAAAGTGGGTAAAATTCTGAATATTTATTTGATCAGACATTGCAGAAGAAAAAAAAGATTACCTTACTCATATGTAATGAGGATTTATGGTCAGCAAGTGTCGCAGTTGCAATCAGCAGCAGCAGCAGAAGTACCCAAAGTGATTCCCTGGGCAGCCTTTGTTTCCTTCAACAAATCCTACAGGCGTGCACCACTGCAACTGGCTGGGTCCAGTCTCTCAGATTCTGCTCACTTGCTGCTCTCACTGGATCTGCCAGGAGACCTGCATGGTGGCTGGGAGCAAGTCTCAAATCCAAATTAGATGCTCACTCTGCAGCTGGGGAACCTGGCCAGGTTCCGTGGAAACTGCATCACATTGGGCTGCCAATTATTATGGTAAATAACCCGCCGTGAGATATATATTAAGTAATATTCATTATCTAAAAATCACTTACAGAAAAAGGGTTTGTTCAGGGGGAAAAATGTGTGGAAGCATTGTACAGGAGTGTTTCCAATCGCCTGGTCCTTCCTAACCATGCCACAGGTCCAGGAACTGTGCCCTGGCTTCCTCTTCTGCCTTTTCTCATCCAGGGGATTTACTTCCGATTCTCTTTCCAGTTGACCATGCCCCGCTTGGCTCCTGCACTCCAACACAATCAGTTTACATTCGTAGCTTCTGATTTCCCGCTACATCCCATGCCACAGTTCAAAAAAGGGCCAGGCTCTTTCCTCTTCTGGGGCTCCTTCCAGTTGACCATGCCCTATCCGGCTCCAGTTCCTTGACATCATCAGAGTTTACCTGGGTAGCTTCTGATTTCCCAGTACACTGAGGGGAGGGGTGTTTTAAAGAAAAGTCTACTTAAGCAGGGTGCTGCAATCTTGGCATTCCAGGATTGAGCAAAGGGATATAGGGTACAATAGCTATTGGCTGAACTTTCTGGCACAAACCTAATTTTTGAATCTATTGGCTATCAAGTTCACTCTCAGAACTGTGCCCTGCCCTCAGGTACCAAAGCTTTTCTGAAACAAAGCTTTGTAAGGATAAATCCATGCCCTTATATTTTTGAGAGTTTTAATCATAGGACTCTTTTGTCTCTAGTTTTATCTAGGTCTAAATCTAAGGTGTCTCTTTCATCAGAAAAACATCATCAGTAGGAGCCACACTATCACTTTGAGAGGGTTGTCTAGATCTTTTTATCTTTCATTCTGAAAATCTTTTTTGAGTATGAAGGGGTCTGTTGGCCTGGTATGGGAATGGTGAATATAAGTGGCTATGTTTGATGGCTGTGGGCACAGTCAGCCCAATGTGTTTTAAGCACCCTAGGTGATGTGTCTTAAGGTGGACCCAGTCTCTTGGTTGAAACCTGTTGGGAGAACATTAGATTTTTAGGGGACCCTGACTCTGGGCTGTATTTTTTGTGTGTGCCCACTGGGCTATTTGTGTTGCATCAAGGAGATGTTGCTCATCTAAATCTACCAGCAAATTTACCTGGAGATTAGTGATGATAGGGCAAGGGATTCCAAACATAAATTTAAATGAGGTTAGCTTTATCTGATAAGGGGAGTTCTTTGTCCTGTACAAGGCAAATGGAGCCACCTAGTCTGCACCAGTTTTTAAGGTCAATTTAAGTTGGTTCTATTTTAGAGTATAGCTTATCTTGTCTACTTGTCCTGAATTCCGGGGTCTGTATGTATAATATAATTTTTAATTACTCTATAGAAAGGTAGGTAAACTCTAACTTACTTGGGACATAAAAGAAAGTATCGCAGTATGAACTCACCATGAAATATGTTTTAAATGAGGCTTATTTTGTGAGAATCACTTACAAAACAGAGAAGGTTTTAAGAAACAGTGAAGGGGTAAGGTTGCAGCGCTCCTGAGCATTTCTAATGAAAGCTCCTCACCCACTCACTGCACCTCCAAGCACCCACACCGCAAGCCAGAACCGCCAACCACCCAGAACCCATGTCATCAGTCCGAAAACCTGCGCAACCGGTCTGGAACTCTCGTGAGAGGTCCCAGCCCTGCGAGAGAGAATGCCGGCTTCCTGTCCTGGTCCTCTCCCTCTGAGGTCTACTTTCGGAACCCTTTCCAGTTGACCATGCCCCGCTCGGCTCCAGCCCTCTGACACGATCTGTTCACATGTATAGTTCCTGATTTCCTGCTACAAGAAAGTCTATTATCTGACTTTATTATGGTTGGAAATCTATATCTTTACAGGATGTCTTTAAGTAACTTTTTTGCTACCACCTGTGCTATTTTATGTTTGGTGGGAATGGCTTCTGTCCATCCTGGAAAAGTGACTAATAAAATTAATTGATACCTGTAACTATACTTGCCTGGTTTTATCTTAAATGAAGTTAACTTTTTGTTAGGCTCTAGACTTTTAATCTGAGTCAATATGCAAGGATTTTAGTGCAACAACATTGATGAGCTGACAAATGTCTCAGGTGGCATTGGCTCTGCAGTGGAAAATCCAACCTCACATACTTTTGGTCATCCTGCACAAAATTGCTGCCATCAGTGTATTAGGTAACTTTTGCATTGGGCAACATAATGTCTTACAAGTCTAGTATAAAGATGCTGTGCATCTGGACCAGGATCCCAAAGCAGTCGTGCAGTGGTGCTTTTAAGTTAAAATTGCTTTGATTGGGCAGTAGAGTAGCTGGATTTAGAGCTGAGGGTGCCTGGAAAGTAATTCTGGCAGGGTTAAACAACATTATCTGGTATTGAGTCATTTTGGTATTGCTTGGCTGATCAGGAGGCTGCTTGAGAACTCTTAAGTGTGTGTGTGTGTGGTGGTTATGGTGAGAATTTGTGTAGGTATTTGACAGATATTTAATAAATTCTGAAATATCAGAGGCAGCACAGGGTCAAATCCTAGGCAGTTAGCTCAGGAAATCCTTGATCCTTTAATACAAAGATAAACAGCTGAGTCAATCACACACACCTTTAATCCCAGCAAAGGAAAATTGAGACTAGGAGTGGGGATCAACACCTTTAATCTCATAACTCCAGAGACAGAACTTCTTCTGTTTCTGTGAGTTCAAGACTACATGCCTTTAATCCTAACCTGGATGTATAGGGTATATAAGGGCTCTGGATACCAGGCAGACACAGAAGTAAATGACAGAAGCGACTGGCAGAAGAGACCAGGAGCGAGGCTGAGAAAGTTGCAAGACAGTTTGGTGAGAATTGATTGTGGTGCTTCCTTTCTCTGATATTTCAGCCTTACCTCAATAATTGGCTGTGAGTCTCATTTTATACAACCCAAATTTGTGCAACTACAAATTTGTCTCAGGGTCAATTTGTTAGCAACCTTGACCAATCGGGCCAAAAGACATATTGTGCAGAGGCAAGGTGGCCAATTAAATTTTCTATCCTGCCAGGGAGTAGTGGGAATTTTAAATTTTGTTTTGTTTATATCTGAAAGCCACTGCTGTCTTTTTGGGTTTTTTAGAACGTATTCTAAGTATGTTACCTGCCATTTGTAGATTTGGGCCTTCTTGGCTGAAGTGCAGTGTCCTAAATCTCCCAGGGTCCTCAGTAGTTGCTCAATCTTAACTAAGCCAGTCTCTTGGTCTGTGGCTGCAATCATTAGAACATATTGATGCTGTAACAGACTGACATTGGGAGCCAAAGCCTAACTTAGCTATATTTTATAAGTTAGCTCCTACAGCTAGCCATTTGCCAGCAGTCTATACCCTAGATAGCCATTTACCAGAAGACTACACCCCTAACTTTTTTAAGCTAAACCATGACTCCAGGTTTTCTCCTTGACCTTCTCAGATCAGCAGGTGACATCCTCCAGACCCTCAACTGATAACAGATAGATTTCCATATCAATTCTACCCTGTCTGTTACTTTCCCTCACAGGCTTGCCACCTTCTTTTGAATATCCAGCCCCTTTCCTCCCAGCTACCTGCATGGCAGAGATTCTGTATAAATATTGGCTGAAACAATAAAGCTTTGTGGGACTTGATGAGAGATCTTTGTCTTGTCCTTAAGTTCTTTGTGTTCCTGCCTTCCATTTGTTTCATTCCTAGGTTCAGGTTCATGCTGAAGACCCTGCTGGCCGGGGCAGACTGATTTTTGGATTTTTTTTTGTCCTGTACTTACTTAAGTCTTTATGCAGAGCTTTATGGAAGATGATGGCAGAGGTTTTTAATCCAAAGTCATCTCTTGGCTTTTTGTCTTCTTTTTTTAAAGCTGCCAGACATCTAAGTTGCCTTAGGGGTTCTTTTAATTTTATAGTAGTGGCCAGCAGTACATTAGAGATATGCTGATTTTTTATGCTTTTTTGTATTTTTATTATAGTTTTGAGCAATTTTTATTAAATTTTTAATATTTTTAGTGAAAGCCAAAGTCATTGCAGCAGCATTTTCTTTGGCCCCAGGACCCACCTGTATGTGCTCTTGAAATGCTACACCTTTATCTATTTTCTGCCCTATGTTATAGACTCTATTTATATTTGCAGGCTATCTCATGGATGCATTGAGGGCCCCTAAAAGAGACTGGTGACAAACTATGGGGGGACTTATTTTATTTTTAGCCATATTATAATCTCACACCTTGCAAATTAGGAAAAAGCCTGCATCTGCAATTGCCTAGTTAGCTGTGGATTCTTCTGTGTTGCCCTGAACCAGTATTTGAGCCTCAGTCTGCATATGATCTCTCTCCTCTGCCATGAAGGGAACCTGAAAAAGCTGTACACAGTCATCCCACATGGATATGAATACACCAGAATTGGGTGTGTAAGGAGGTGGAGGGGGAGACTTTCTCCTCTATGCTGCCTTTTTGAAGGACCTCTGACTTAGAAGCCAACAGGGCCTTGGAGGGTGAGTTTTTTATGTAGCTGCCTGAATCTTCACCTGTCAGGGCAAAAATGATTTAATCTAAGGAAGTGGATTTTTTTATTAAGTCTCTCTAGACCACTATGTAGGGCACTTGGTTGGGGTGCTTATTTGGGGTCTGAAGATTATTTTTTTTACTGTCTCTATGAGGGTCAAATCAGACTTTTTCTGGAGGTCAGCCGATGCCATGTGCTGGCCATTTTGACCTGCAAAGTGTGGCAAGTTTAGGCTTTTTAATTGTATCAGAAAGATTATGAGCACATGCATTAATATCTTGGTAATGACTTAGTAAATCTAGAGGGGAAAATTACTTGCCTCTTGGCATTTTTTATAATCAAGAACACAAATATAGAGAAACACAGACACTACAGATGACAAAGGGTGCTAACATCTCGGGAATGAGTTAAAAGTAGATCTAGAGATAAGCCTAGAGAAGAAATTGTCCCATGTCGTTCATCACAGGTATGGGCATTCTGTCTCCTACAGGTATATTCCAGCACTACAGCAGGCACAGGCTAGAAAGTTTAAGCTTACTGCTTTTTTTTTAACCTGACTAAACATTATAGAGTGTCCTGCCACTATAACAGGTATAGTCTTTAAGAGACACTGAAACATTTGTTATGTTATTGCTATTATAGATTTGGATGAAAACACCCACTGAGTTTACTTCTTTGTGACCCTGGTTTAAGCAATTACTTCACTCAGCACTTGAGCAATTATTGTGTGGTAGCAAATTTCTAGATTTGAGATTCATAAATCTTACTATAATATCTATTACTACTATAAATACTAGCTACAATTTGAGCAAAATTCCTTAGACATGTAGTACAAATTCTAGTTGTATTAAAAGAAACTCAGAGTCAGATATGGGAGAAAGGTTGAACCATCAGAGAGAAACACCACAGGCAAATCTCACCCAGCTATCTTCCAACTTCCTCAGCCTCACTCCTGGTCACTATTAAAGCTTCATCTGTCTTCCTTCACCTTTCCTTAAATACCTTCTTTGTCCAGTTGTGTCCCATCCAAGTTCAGATTAAAGGAGTGAGCTACTACTATTTGATAGTTAACTTTGAACTCACAGAAACACAGAAAGATCTCTGTCTCTGAAGTTATGGGATTAAAGGCACTACTCCTGGTCTTTCCCACATGCTGTATTAAAAGCTTGTGCCATTGAAGCCCAGCTGTTAGGCCTTGTACTCACAGAGCTCCTCTGGATCCCCATGCTGGGAAAAAGTATGAGTTTTCACTGCTCTGTTACTCCTTGAACTCTCTGAGATCTAGAACCATCTCCCAAGTCATGGGACTAATGTTGTTCACTACCTATACCTAGTTTGACTGTGGGTTAATTTTTTGATATTCCAGGTTTTATTAAGTATACTACATATCATCACAATCCCATTTTGTTTTCACTCTATGGAAGAGAAAACTAGTTTGGGAGAAGTTTAACTTGATTAGGATCATGTAGGTTCACTGGACAGAAGCCATAATTTTTGCTAGTGTTAAGTTCTTTATTTTATTTTGAATTGTAAATATTAAAAAAGTATTGATTCTTAATGAACTTTACATCATACACCCCAACTCATTTTCCAGTCCTTCTATATCTGCCATCCACCCTTTGTAATTTTCCTCAAATAAAAAAATAAAAAATAATAATCTCTCCATGGAAGCTGCAGTGTGTCACACAGTATACATGCTTTGCACAAGTGGCTTAATAGCAAATGTTCCTTGCAATGAGTCATTGGTCTGGTTTGAGGATTCTGGTTTATGCAATAACTATCAGTACTGGATTTTCCCTGGAACTCTTCTTGGATATCCCATTGTTAGCCTGAGTAATGGAGATTCTATAGCATTGGGTCTATGGGTCATGTAACTTTTGTTCTGTAGTACCAGCCCCTTCAAGTACTCCAACAGTTCATAAAAAGAGAACATGTTGTGGTGGGCCAACTCAAAGCCCTGAATCTGGGCTACGTGGTAGCTGAGTTGATCAGTCCACCAACTCTCCTGTATACAAGATACCCAGGCCAGTTCTCCTGCTTTGCCTAAGTGAGGAGTGGCAACAGCTCTCCCATATCCAGGGCATTAATGATGCCACTGTGCAGTGGATGATGAGGGGCACAGCATGTTCAGTGCAACCCTCAGAAATCAACATGGCCCCAGGCTGTAGTGCAGACCACAATGTCTTCAAGGCCTTTGATGGTAACTTAGGTGATAGATACCAAAACAGAACCTTGTTGTGTCAGGACCATGGATCCAGAAATGGCCTTAGGTGGCAGTGCAGGCTTCTCACATCCAACTGTTCCTCAGCATCCTTGCATCTCCAGTTGTGCCACTCTTCACAGTACACATACCAGCTCACCTCTCTTTCCCATCTTCACCATATACTTACTAGCTCATTATATTGATGCCCATCCACCCTCACTGCATGACAGTGGACAGGCCTCATTTTGTCTGTTTTAGTTTATTTTTTTTCTCTTTTGCTCAGTATGGATTGGAACTTATGGCAATCCTCTGGTTTCTGCCTTTTGAGGCTAGCCTCCAGTTCATGACTATCTTCCTACTCCAGATTCCTGAGTACTAGGATTGCAGTCATAAGCCACTATAGGTAGCTTGCACTTTCTTTGGTTTTTGAAATTTTATTTCTGACAAGGAAATGTGTTACTATTTTTTTCTACCACATTGTCTGTATCTTGTGTACTAGAAATTGTATTCACAAGGAGAACACTGACTTGGCTGAATATTTCAAACTAAGGCATCAGACAGGAAGCATCAAGGCTGCAGGCACAAGAAATATGTGTAAGAGATTGTCTTCTGGGTTTTAGGAAAGACACATGCTTTAGTTCCCTCAGTTTCGTCCCCCAGTCCTCCCCTTTCTTTCCTTGTGTATGTTCATTCCTGTTTGTATGTATATGGATGTTTGTGTCTCTGTGTATATAATGTGTGTCTCTCTCTCACATAGAGAGAGAGAATGTGACACATTTATGAGTGTCTATACACATACACTTGTTTGCTTGTGTATGTGTATACGCATGTGTGTGTATATGCATGTGTGTGTGTGCGTGTGTGTGTGTGTGTGTGTGTGTGTGTGTGTGTGTGCATTCATGCATGTGCTTGTGGAAGCCAGAGCCAGAGGTCAAATTTGAGTGTCTTCCTCAATCATTTCTCCACCTTATTGTTTTTTAATTAAATAAATTTTTATTTTCTTTTTTTAATAGTAGTGCTTCAACTTGTCACTTCATTTTTTTTAAAAAAAATATTCATTTATTATATATACAGTGTTCTGCCTACAGACCAGAAGAGGGTACCAGTTCTCATTATAAATGGTTGTGAGCCACCATGTGGTTTCTGGGAATTGAACTCAGGACCTCCAGGAGAGCAACTGGAGCAACTCTTAACCTCTGAGCCATTCCTCTAGCCCTGAATTTTTATTTTCAAAATTGCAATTTAAATACATCTCTCCCTTCCTTTTTTTCCTTCCAACCCTCCCACGTAACTTTCGCACTCTTCTTCAAAGTCTTGGCTTCCTTTTTGACTAATTGTTACCTGTTTAGCCTATGTAATAGTACTTTTATGTGTATTTTAAGAGATGACTGGTATTTGATAACCAATTGGTATGCGTTTCCCTGAGTAGACTATTTCTCCTGCTTTCCTCAGTTGCATGTAGTTCTTTGTGTAGGATTGTGGATTCATGGGCTTTTTTCTGTCCAGTTTGGCATATTCATTTCCACCTGATTTTTTAAAGTACTATTTCTCATTATTCCTGGAGCTTTCTGGTTGGGTAGACTGCATGAGCAGTAAGCCTCAATGATTTTACTTTTTCCCACTTTCTAGGCTGCGACTATAAGCATGTCCCACTGCAGCTGGGTGTCTTGTTTCTTTGTTTTGTTTTGTTTTGTTTTGTTTTCAAGTGTGCTGAATATTTGAACTAAGGTCACTATGCTTATGCAGCATGCACTTTACCAACTGAGTCATCCCTCCAGTCTCCACCTTGTTTTTTCAAAGACTGAAAATCTCTCACTGGAATCCAAAGCCTGTAGATTAGGTAAGACTGGCTATTTAAGGAGCATCAAAGATCCAGCTGCCTCCACCTCTTCAGCACTAGGATCACAGCTCAGCAGGCTTTATTTTCTACTTGGGTGCTGAGAATTAAACCCAGGTCCTTGTGGTTGGGCAGTAAGGACTTTACCCATATGGTAGGTATTCTTGAATACTAGTTCAGTAGTGGTACTCATGCATGTTGAATGGGCTAACACCTCAAAAGAATCTAGTGGAAGATAACTCACTGCTGTCATCTCATCTTCAGAACAACAGTATCAAGTTAAATCACTTCTGAATGTGTACCTACATTAGACATTCCCAGAATCAGCATGTCTAAAAAGCATTACTCCTGTGGAGTTCTGAGGAACAAGAAAGTTCCATTTCTAGACCATTGTTCTTTTTAGGAATAACTGAATTTCTGAGATGCTAGGATCCAGATTTGATTACACTCAGAAGCTGCATTGGAAACCTCCCCAGAATTTGAGGTTCATAATGCTTGCCTTTTTCCTGCAGACCTGGGAGAAATAAACTGGTAGGAGGAGACAGGCTTCTTAAAAACTAGTTTTGAAGAAGACAGAAGAGACTCTAGTCCTGAGTCTATCTCATGGGGCTTTAGGGTACAGAGAAATTTTATAGGAGGAAAGGTGGGGAATACAGAGAGACAATGGATAGGAAGTCCATGAACTGGGCAGGGCCTTCCTCACCCAGAAGTGTGTCTTTTTTCCTTTTTCCTCTTTTCTGGCAGGAACCTCACAATGGAATTTGAATATAGTTAGTCAGAATTTCAGGAAATGCTTCTATTCAGAACAAATCACCATGGAAAGGCAGAAAGGCAGAAGAAAAGGAGCAAGGAAGAGTTTCAAAAGAATTCCCATTACAAATCCTCTTTTGTTTTCCTCATGCTTGACTTTTGAGGGATTTGAACTGTCTTTGACTGAAGATCTATGCTGTGATTATCTAATTCTGTGTAGATTCCATCATGTTCCCTGACATGTATAGAGAGAAAAGAAGCCACATGTCTGAAAGAAAGAACAAGAGAAAAATCCAAGTAGGAACCCAGGTTAGATGATATCTGATGTCATCACCTAGTGGAAGGTTAGGGACCATGCATATGCTCTGTGCAAGTTTTCTCCATTATCCCCATTTTGACAATTCCTTTTCTTTATGAAGCCTTCTCAAAATGATTCTTTGCTTTACCTTTCTTGGTGGGAGATGTGGAGAAATGCATGTCAAACTCTTTCTAAGTAGCAGGACAAAGTGGTATAATGAAAAGGCTCTTCTTAGGCTAATAAAAGAAACATGAGCGGTTTAGAAAGAATGACTCTTGATCTGTCTTAGGGTTTCTATCATTTTGAGTAAACACATTGACCAAAGAGCAAGTTAAGGAGGAAATGGTTTATTAAGTTTACTGAAGTGATTATCTAATTATTATTTATCAATAAACAATCAAGAATCAGGTATTAGTGTAAGAACCTAAATGATCAGAGAAGCTACTAAGAAACCACCAGTCACCTTCTACCTCTTCTGCTCCTTCCTCCAAAAGCATCTCTCAGTCTCTTTTTACTACTGCCTGTCTCCTATCTGTCCACAGACTGCCAATGCCCTTTGGTTAATTTTGATCAGATACTGTGGCTAGCTCTGTTGCTTGACTCAAAGCATGCTTACTTTTAATAATAAAATCAAAATATTGCATAACAGCTTACACTTCAGCATTGCTGTTCATCACTGAAGCATGTCAGAGCAGGAACTCAAAACTTGGCAGAATCTTGAAAGCAGATCTGATGCAGATGCCATGGAGGGGAGCTGCTTCCTGGCTTGCTTCCACTGGCGAGAAGCCCAGGGTTAAACACCACCCACCATGGAGTAGCCCTTTCTCAATTGATAAATAAATGAGAAAATGTCATACAACTGCATCTCAAGGAGGCATTTACTCAGTTGTGGCTCCTTCCTCTATGATTAGTCTATCTTGTGTCAAGTTAACACACCAAACCACTCAGTACAGCCTAAGTTTACTTGGAGTCCATAGTAAAAAATAGCAGTTATCTAGAATCCTAGAACAGAAGAAAAGATTACCTGACTCTTGGGACACAGGGATCCTCCTGTTATTGTCTATATAGACCTGGAATTACAAGTATATTCTATCACATCTACCATTTTTTAATGAGTACAGGGAATTGAACTCAGGTCCTTATGCCTGTATGGCAAGCACTTTACCCACTGAATTATATACTCAGTCCTCATTTATCTATTTTGTATATTTAAATAATTGTTCTATGATGAAATATTGTATATTTAATAAAAAGACTGAAATATCAGAGCCACCCACAGAACCAAGCCATGAAGGTCAGGGAGTGGTGACCCACACTTTTAATCCTATCACTCAAGAGTGGCATTCCAGGCCAAACAGAGTCAGATAATGCCACACACCTTTAATCTTAACACTAGCAAAGTTGAATCAGGAAGTAAGATAGTTTTACAGAGGAAGGAGGAGTTCAGCTTCACCTGACAATTCCCTTTTTATCTGAGGACAAAGAGGCTTGGAGTCTATTGGAGAAAGGCCTGAGCAATTATCTAAGTAAGAAGTGGCTATGATTTATTTCCCTATCATTCTGATATTTCAACTTTCCCTAATATCTGGCTGCAGGTTTTTATTATAATACCAAATAGATCATGCAATATCTGGCACTCAACTTTTTGGGGCACATATTAAAAAAAAAAAGAATGCTTGCCTGTGCCTTTGAAACTACTGGCAAAGGCCAGAGCTACATGTAGCCAGAATCACTACCCAGCTGTCTAGTTTTGCCCTTCTATGTTAGCCTCCAGCCAGCTCTGTCTTTTAAGCCATTCCTGCCACAAGTGTTTCTTCTCCATGATCACCTGGTTGAGTATTCAGAAAGCTGCTTCCCTCTTCTGGTTAGTTGCGACTTTCCCTGGACCCATTCCTCAAATTGCTGCCACAGTATGCAGATGCCCAACTTCACCCTCATATGAATCATCATTTTCAGCAGATTTGGTGAGTCAGTTGGGATTTCTTTTTATTTTTCTTTTTTTATTATGAATACAGTCTCATTTTTTAATCCATGTATCCTTGTTGAAACTCCGCTCCCCCTCCCACGCCTGCCAGTTACTGTCTCTTCTCCACATCTCATGATCTTGTCCCCAGCAAGAGTAGGAGGTCCCAAGGTCGCAAGGTGACTTAGTTAAGCATCCATTCCAAGTGATCTGCTTTCCTCATCCCAACATTATGAATGGGTCAGGTGTTCCATTGGAGGGAATGGGCTCCAAGTTGCAAGTCCAAGGAGTTTCAGATACCATGCTGTTCAGAGGTTGTGGTTTGCAGCTTGGACATGCTTTGCTTTTGGCTTAAAGGCCATGAATGAGTGAGTACAACCCCTGCTTATCTTTCTGGGATTGCAATACTTCACTCAGGAGGATATTCTCCAAATCCATGTATTTGCCTGCGAATTTTAGGATATTATTTTTTCTTATTGCTGAATAGTACTCCATTGTGTAGTTGTACCACAGTTTGTTAATCCATTCTTCAGTTGAGGGGCATCTAGGCTGTTTCTAGGATCTTACTACTATGAATAGTGCTACTATGAACATAGTTGAGTTGATGCCTTTGGAGTACAAATGTGCATCTTTAGGGAATATGCCCAGTAGTGGTATTGCTGGGTCCTTGGGGAGATTGATTCCATTTTCTGAGAAACCACCATACTGCATTCCAGAGTGGCTGAACAATCTTACACTCTCACCAACAATGGAGGAGTGTTTCCCTTGCTCTGCATCCTCTCCAGCATAGACTTGCATCTGTGACTTTTATCTTAGCCAATCTGACAGGTGTAAGGTGGTATCTCAAAGTTGTTTTGATTTGCATTTCTCTGATGGCTAAAGATGTTGATCATATTTTCAAGTGCCTTTCAGCCATTTGTAATTCTGCTGAGAATTCCCTTTTTTGTTCTGAACCCCATTTTTTGATTGAGTTATTCAAGGTTTTGGGCTCTAGTTTCTTGAGTTCTCTATATATTTTAGAGATCAGTCCTCTGTCACTTGTAGGGTTGGTGAAAATTTTTTCCCATTCTGTAGGCTGTTGTTTTGTCTTATGGACTGTGTCCTTGGGTTTACAGAAGCTTCTCAGTTACAGGACATCCCACTTATTGATTGTTGTTCTTAGTGTCTCTACTACTGGTGTTACATTTAGGAAGTGGTTCTGTGCCAATTCATTGGAGGGTATTTCCCACTTTCTTTTCTATCAAGTTCAGTGTGGCTGGGTTTATGTTGAGGTCTTGGATCCACTTGGATTTGGGTTTTGTGCAAGGTGATAGGCTTAGATCTATTTACATTTTTCTATACACTACCATCTAACTATGCCAACACCATTTGTTAAAGATACTATCTTTTTTTTCCATTGAATATTTTGGGCCTCTTATTCAAAGATCAGGTGTTCATAGGTTTGTGGGTTAATGTCGGGAACTTCAGTTCAATTCCATTGATCCACAAGTCTGTTTTAAGCCAGTATCAGACTGTTTTTATTACTGTAGCTCTCTAACATATCTTGAAGTCAGGGATGGTGATGCCTCTTGAGGTTCTTTTGTTCAGCAAAAATTGTTTTGGCAGTCCTGGCTTTCTTGTTATTCCAAAATAAATTGAATATTGTTCTTTCAAGGTCTGAAAAATATTGTGTTGGGATTTTGATGGGAAGTGCATTGAATCTGTAGATTGGGATTTCTTTAAAAAGGAAATTAATTTAAGACACACAGGGAGATTTTTCTCACATTAAAAAACAGAAACACTGAAATGCAAAAAATTTGGTCTTTGATAATACTCTAGACAATTTAAAAGTGGAACCATTAATGGAGAGGATAATGTAGATAGGATTGTCACCATGTCTATTGTAAATGTTATTTTTTATCATTTCTGATTTGTCATTTAAAAATCATTTAATATAAATGCCAAGATAAACATCTTAGAAAAACTGATAAAAACAGATCATAGAGATATTAAAACCCAGGGATATTTAAAGGCGAACCAATCTCAGAATTGCTTTAATAGGTTACAGAAAAATAACCTAAATCTTTCAAATAGCCAACTTTAATATATCCAGTAACTTTACAGGGATTGCCAAATCTTAAAATACTATGCAAGAGCTGAATGGTCTTCTGTGCAAATGTTAGATTTAATGAGATTCAAGGAAGCAATAGTCACATATGACATGTACTCCCCATTTGTAGAGCAGATGTTAAGCTCATGGTCAACTTGTAACAGAATTATCCCTTAACACTGGACAGATAAAGTTACAGCAGACTTAGAGGATGGGCCTCAGTAACAATGGAGGACCTGGTAGAAGAATAAAGCTAAAACCATTGAACAATTAAGTAGGGCTAGAAGTACTGAAATATCCCAAGACCAACTTCTTTGGAGGGAGTTATGCTAATGTAGAAATGCAATTTTATATGATGACTACACCTTGACTTTATGCTGTATGGCACCCTTGAATGCTTGGGATAGAACTGCAGAAGTAGGAAAAAACTGGGTCTTTTACAAAAGTGATCCAAGGTACAAAAAACCCTTTAAGAGTTGCTTATAAAGATTGATTTCAGCTGTAAATAGAAAGATCCCAGATTAAGAAGCTAAGCAAATAATAATAAATGAATCTCTGCCCTTTAAAAATGCTAACTCATAATGCAAAGATAATTAGACTGTTAAAGGCAAGATAAGCACCCATGGAGGATTGGATTCAAGATATAATTAATATGGAATCTCATAACTATGATGGTAATTGGGTAGAAGAGGATGTTTCTGGAGTTTTAAAGAAAAACCATAATATCAAATGTTACCACTATAGAAAACAAGGTCACCTAAAAGGGGACTACAAACAAGGCATTCTTAGAAACAATGTTTTTCCTAAAAATAAATCCAAAAGAATGCCCCTCCATTCTGGAGTATGCAGGAGGTATGGCAAAGGCAGTCATTGCATTAACCAATGTAGGCCTACAAGGAACAGACAATGTAAACTTTTGCTTTTGCCACCAGGAAAAATCCTGAGGGACCTCTTGCAGACCACTGTAACAAATTCAGTTCAGTCCTATTATATCATTGTGGAGGAAACTCCTTTCCAAAGCAATTAAAAAACATAATGCCTATTGTAATAAGCATATTGTTCTTGATGATGTAAAAGGTATAGAAGGAAGAACAAAAAATCTGAAGAAATCATAAACCAAAATTGGTAAAGACTAGAAAGGGAACCATGTGAAAGTTAGAATTGGGAAGGGTTTTACTTTTATTTTTGCAAGTGAGGGAAAGCTATGCATATTATCAAAATTAATAAAGACTTGATTCAAACAGGAGAAATCTCTTGATATGGAAAAATGCTGACTCATCCACTGATGTGACAATTTTTTAAATTGTAAGGAAAACTCACCAAACAAGGGTTAGGGCAGAGTTCTGTTTTTGTCTTTATAGAAAATATATGTACCCATATTCAAGAATCAAAAGACCTTGGACATCAAGACATCAAAAGCAGAAGAAAAAGCTATTCTGAAAAAATATACAAGCAAATAAAATTCAGACCTACGGTACAAATGTGCTCTACAGGGTAAAATCTCACTGCCAAACATCTATATCTCTTTTCTTCTAAGAAAAAATGATGTTCCAGTTAAATTGAAACTTTAATTTGGCTTTAGAGTTGGAGTGTGGCTCTCTCCTCTAAACACAAGCACTCCTGGTAAAGGAAAATGCAAAATCTTTGTATCGTATGAGAAGTGTTACCTGATATATGACAAAAGAAAAATCAAAATTAAGAGACTATCCTATTACTACTACTAATCTCATGATGTTTTGAATTTTATATCAAAATTTATAAGATTATATATATTAAACTTTTGTCATGATACTAAAGATCACATAAAGTACTTATTATTATAAAAAAGGCTTTATTTAACTTCCTATATATTGTTTTGGGTTTGAGTCTCATCAGTTTTCTGCAGTGAACCATGATGATGCCTAACTGCAACCTTGGAAGTCTCCAAAAGTATGATGGGGGACCCTGTAGCGGGAAATCAGAAACTATATATGTGAACGATCACGTCATAGGCCTGGAGACGAGCGGGACGTGGTTAACTGAAAAGGATTCGGGAAGTAGACCTTCGAGGGAGGGGACCAGGACAGGAAGTCGTCATTCTCTCGCTAGAGTTCCCCGACCGAGTGCGCAGTTCGCCCCAGCTGCCCGGGAGTTCAGACGTACGGCGTGGAGATGAAGAATCTTCCTTAGAAAGGCTCCGATGCCCTGCAATCTCATCCTGTCATCTTTTCTTAAAACCGGCTCTGTTTTGTAAGCGATTTTCACCAAATAAACCCTGTTTAAAACATATCTCAGGGCGGGTTTTTACCGCGATAGGGCCCCACAATGATAATTTCACATGGACTATGACAATGCCACTAACCTGACAAACAATAAGAAATCACCTTTGAGCTACAAACTACTCAAGACTGTTTCAAGATAGCTAGCTAAGATGATCCACCCTCATAGACTACTCTTGCTAGGACTTAAGACAAGCCCTGCATTTACCCATTATGCAGAGAATAGACAACAAATGATACAGTTTCTTCTCCCAGGCCTTGGCACTTGACTAATTTTTTTCTTTTAAGACTCATCTAAAGTTGCCAATGTTCCCAGACAGCAGGAAGTAAGTTTTAGAACATGACACCCATATTCCCATGAGATGGGATGGGCAGTTTTGGTCTTTCAATAGGGTATGAAGAATTGTAATTATTTAGTGTGACTGGTACAAATTGTTATTGGTAATGGTTAGGAAAAAGATAGAAAAAAGGAGATTAGATTCAGGGTTCTTGTTTTAAAAAAAGAAAGAAAGGGGATACAGATAAAATAGGATAAAAGTGTAGATTATTAAATCTACTCAGAAAATGGGAATATGGATATGACAAAATATGAATCTATTTTTAAAGCAATTATTTATTTATTTTAAATATTTTATATTAGGTTGGATTTCTGCATATTATATACAAGTTATTTATTTTGTTACAAAATTGAAATTAATTTTGTTACCATATATATATTTCTACTCTTGGTCACTGCATTGTACTTATGCAGCTCATCTAAAATGCAATGCAAATTGATAATCCTTGAAAATTATTATTACCAACTAATTAAGATATAAAAAATGCAAGTCAGTAGTGAATCATTACAAACAAATTTATATTAGACATGTTTTTACAGTCAAACAATGACATATTTTAGATAGGTTGTCTTTAAACTTTTCATTAATCTACAGAATATGGCACTTGACATATTTTAATAATGTAAGTTCATTTTTATGACAATGAGACATGTCTGCTCCTTTAAGCCCCAATCTACTTCAGAGAAGATGATGTGCATTGAAGAAACTCTTTATTGAGTTAACTTTTCTTGTGGCAAAAGTTAGGCACTGGGCAAAAATGTGTTCTTGCCTCTACAGCTGACAGTATGAGGTTCAAAATAGAAAAGCAGGACAGAAGAGGAAGGACTGCTAAACTTTTTCAAGACAAGGAAGGTATGTCTTTAAGAATATCTTGATTGACAGACTTATCTGTCAGATATTGTAGACCTGTAGGCTGTAGATGGAAGCCCCAACATGCAGAGGTTCCTTGGGTGACTGTCCAGGTCACCAGATGTTTAGAGAAACATTTTCCACATTTTTTGAAAGTTTCTTGCTTAAGGTTCTTATTTATTCAGTTAATATTATTTTCTTCTTGGGACTCTGAGGAAGTTGAAGAGTGAATCATTATGTTGTTCCTAGTTCAGATTCAGAAAAGCTCAATAAGAGGTATCAAGTGAATACATTTCAGAGACATCAAAAGATAGTTTACAGTTGGTAATATAAGTTAAATAAAAGTGAATTCTGTTATGATAATTAACCCGCCGTGAGATCTATATTAAGTAATGTTTATTATCCAAAAGACACTTACAAAAAAGGTGGTGTTCAGGGGGGGAGAAAAGGTGGAGAAGCAGCATGTAGTAGTAATCCCAACTGAGAGTTCCTTCCTAACCATGCCACAGGTCCAGAAGCCACTGGCCAGGCTCCTCCCTCTTCCAGGCTCTCTCTCTTCTGGGGGGCTTTACTTCCAGTGCTCTTTCTAGTTGACCATGCCCTGCACGGCTCCAATACTTTGACATAATCAGAGCTTACCTGGGTAGTTTCTGGTTTCCCCGCTACATCTACCCCTTTTGTCTAAATAAGAAAGTTCTAAACTAAGTATAAAACTACATACTATAGGGATCATCATAAGGTGGTGTCTGGGGAAGTGAAAGGTACTAACATGAGTGAGGTCAAACTACTGCTAATAAACAACAAATATGAGGTGCATTTTAATGTCTAGAATTTTGATACGAGAAAATGTACAGGGATTGATTCAAAGCTGTTTATCTCAAACAATAAAGTTCTAATACCTGAGTGTCTTTGCTGAGATATGAAGTAATAACAAGCTCAACTATCCAGTCTTCAACACCGTCAAGACCTGAGAAGGAAAATATATACCTGAAGTCGGAAGCATGATGAAGTAACTTCCAAAATTTAGGAGAAGACAACGACACACTAACTACCTGGACAGTCATGCACCACTTCTCTGTTCAATGGAGCATCCATCCTTTTGGCTACTGTCTCTATAGAAGCAGGGCATTTTTGGGTAATACCATCTTATCCTGTCTAGGCAGGCTTCAGCAGTTTCTATCCTTCAACCTGCTCGTCCATATCGGACAGTGAGCACGCTGACAGCAGTCAGGGTAAGTGCAGTCCTTTGCCCCACAGGCCATTATTTGTCAAACAAGACAATCTCTTTGCAAGATGTCTGTGTTGCTCAACACCAACTTGGGAAAGGAACAGTGATGCCAGGAGTTGTCATGTCTCTCAAATCCAAATTCGAGATAACAAAATCTTGAATGCCATATTCTCTCGGTCTATGAATTGGTTGAAGATGCCTATCTCTCTGGTATATTCTAACATGTTTCTGAAAAGCCTGAGTATCCTGACTGTTAGGTGGCAAATCTGAGTAGTCATAATCTGCAATCCCAATCAACCAGGAAAGTAAAGCTTACATTGTAAGAATAGGCATTCCAAAAATGAGTGTACAACTCCTCCATAATAATTTCAAGTATAACAATCTTATGAATATTGACCAAAATACACATTTCATATCAAATGAAAATATCCTAACTATATATAATTATATATATAAATATATCTAAACAGAGTTATATAAAATAACTTGTGTATATATTACAACAAATGTTATGACTAGTATAAATAATTAGGGGTAGAAATTGCATTATGGAAATGACAATGTACTTAATACATATCAATATGCAAAGTATTTTAAACAGAGATAGACATGTGCAAAACAAGGCAATTATACATTCAACTTTGTATCAATATATATATTATCCCAATCAAACAAATAGATTAATTTCCCCTTTATATCAATATACAAACATTTGTACCATGTCCAACTTTGTAGCAATATACATATTATCTCAATCAAGCATATAGATTGATTTCCCATTTGTATCAATATACAAACATCTGTACCATGGTGATTCATTTTTCATTCATCCTTTGCTTAATAGTTGTTTGCAAGTATAATGATCTCCTATCTATTCCCTTTTCTTTCTCTCTTTTCTCTTTCTCTCTTTTTTTTAGAAATTCCTACATCTATAATATCATTCTATCCTCTACCCAAGACTAATTTATAACCATCATATCAAAATGATAATTGACCATAACCCTCCCTTAGATAACCAATTTATTGGGAAAGGGACATAGTTCTTTCATTAAGTTGCTTCACACTGGCCTGTGGATGACAGTATCTCTGTGGGGTCCTGTAAAATTAAAACAATGGTTAAGTCCTAATGAAGTAACTATAAACATATATAGCCATTCTATAAACATATCTAACCATTCTCATTGTACTGAGTAGATCCATCTGAAATTCTTGTTAAAGATATGATATGAAACTATCTTATAACTGTCCTGATTGGTCTATACCTCAAAAGTGACCACTGAGTGACATACAGCAGGTCCTTCTTTCTCTGTCTCAAGGGTCTTTCTTTTTATTTTTTTTATTTATTTTTTTCGGTGGGAGCCCTATCTTTCTTCTGGATGCCTTGGAGAGTGCTGGTAGAAGAAATTGTTTTTTATGGTGGAGAATCCAATGAATACTATTAACTGAAGATATTGAACCATCAGAAAGTATTGTGTGCAAACTTGATTTTTAGAGTAAGAGAGTAAGAAATGCAGAAAGAAGTAAGATTTAAGATTTAAAATAAAAGTGAGATAATATTGGTCCCCATATATTTCATCTATCTTCTGTCTCAATTCAGGTGGCTTTTCTGATGTGAGACAGAGTCTCTAAGGTATTATTTACCAATATGCTTGGGTTTAGAGAGGGAGAAAGCCACTTGCTCCACCTCAAAAGCCAGCCTTTTTTGTGATCAAACCAGGACCTTCTTTCATTTTTTTTACTTTTTTTTCAAAGTGCATAAAGCTATGTACATACATAATCATTACATATATATGGTTGTGAGAATAGAGAAATTACCCTTAGTGCCTGCCAGTGTCAGGTGTCCCTGTAGTTCTTTTAACGTTTCAAAAGTCTAAGCATTCAACATCCTTATAGCGTTGTGAAGAGGGTCGTATCCATTCTTCTGTAAAAACAAAATTGAGACCCTGACCCACCTTAGTTAAGTGAATGTTGCTTACCACATATCCAATTGTCTTATCGGCAGACAAGCCATTGCTCCTTCTCCTCAGGAGGGTTCTCCTTTTTAAATCAGCTCTTTATCAATCTTGTTGGTACCCATATTTTCTCTTTTCCTGTGGAAACAAAAGCAAAACCCCTACCCCAACGAAGCACATGTTCTGGCTTCTATTCTGAAGTTAGTGCATCCTTGAAATAAACAGGTTGATTCAACTCAGAAGTCCTTTCTATTGCCCAGTGTTTCTCTGCAGCTGAAGTTCCTTTTTCATCAGCATTAAGAAACTTTAATATCAAGAAGGCACTATGTAATCTCTCCTTAGGTTTTTTCATTCCACCTTTCTGCTTATCAAGCATCTCTTTCAAGGTGCAATGGGATCTTTCTACAACTGCTTGTCCAGTGGGATTGTGTGGTATCCCAGTAAGGTGCTTTATCTCATAATATCCAAAAATCTGCTTCATTTTCTGGGAAACATATGCTCGCGCATTGTCATTCTTAATTTGATCAGGAATTCCCAATATGGCCATGGCTTCCAGAAGATCAATGAGTACTGCATTAGCATTTTCAGAACTCAGGGCGGTAGCCCACTGCATTCCTGAGTAGGTGTCAATGGTATGATGAATGTATTTCATCTTACCAAATTCTGGGAAGTGAAACACATCCATCTGCCAAATCTCATTGCTCCTTGTACCCTTAGGATTACTCCCAGGGGGCAAGGATGGTTGATTGTAAAGGGAACACTTGTCACACTTCTGCAAAATTTCCTTGGCTTGATGCCAAGTAATGGAAAAACTCGTCTTTATTCACTTGCTATTGACATGATGCTTCTTGTGAAATTCCGAGGCTTCTACCACATTCCCTATCAATAACTGATCAATTTCATCATTACCCTGTGTCAAAGGGCCAGGAAGGCCTGAATGAACCCTGATATGTGTTATGTACATAGGATGTGTTCTATTTCTGATGATATCCTGTACATGTACAAACAAAAATGTTAATTCTGTATCATCAGGAATAAAGTCAGCAGTTTCAATACGAAATACAACTCCTTCTGCATAATGAGAGTCAATTATCAGGTTAAGAGGTCCAGTAAAATCCAATAACACCATCATAATGGCATACAGTTCTGCCTTCTGAACAGAATCATAAAAACTCTGTATCACCTTACTGAATTTTTCTGATTTATAACCAGCCTTTCCTGATTTATTCACATCAGGAAAAAATGTAGGAGCTCCAGAAATAGGTTTATCCTGTACCACATGGGGGAAAATCCAATTAGTTTTCTTTATAAACTGAATTCTTTGGCTTCAGGGATATTTATTAATAATCTCCCACAGAAAACCACTACAGGCCTTTTGTCAAGGTTCATTGTCTGCCCATAATCGATCAATTTCTTCATTGGTCAAAGGTACAACAATTTCTGCCAGATCCTTTCCAGTCAACTGTCGAAGCCTGAATTTTCCTTTGAAGATCAAATCTGAAATCTTTTCAATGTATGTTTTCAGTTATTTACTTGGTCTATGTGGCAGAAATATCTATTCTAATATAATATATTCTCTTTGCATTATGACTCCTGTAGGAGA
>PVIH01023598.1:0-24521 GCA_004025045.1 Sigmodon hispidus | reverse complement strand
GCTCATGATGATGACGTTAGCATCTGAGTACCATTATCCCTCCTGAGGCTCATGATGATGACTTTAGCATCTGAGTACCATTATCCCTCGTCACTTGATCTGTTTTAACTCTCTAGCAGAAACGATGGCTTCGTCTCCATTCCTGTCCATTTTTCTTTCAACTGTCAGTGTAGCTTCTGAATTGTTTCTCTAATGTATCTTATCCCAGCAGTCTCAATGTAATGCTCATCTCACCCAAGGTTTTATTACCTAGAACCAGTGTGGATAGTATGAAACCCTATGTAATCATTACAGTAAGACAGAGGATAGATGCATGAATACATACATATGTGCATATGTACTTAAACACACACACATATACTTGGATAGATATATAAAGAGATGGCAGGTTGTTGTTGGTTGTTTTTTATTATTTGGCTCTTTTCGGTGGCCCAGAACTCAGCTCCCAAATAAATCACAGAGTATTATTATTATTATATATAATAATAATAAATGCACAGCCTTAGCTTGGCTTGTTTTTAGCAGCTTTTATTAACTTTAAATTGTCCCATCTATCTTTTGCCTCTGGGCTTTTTCCTTTTCTTCTGTATATTTTACTCTTATTCCTTCTCTGTGACTGGCTGTGTGGCTGGCTCCTTATTTTCTCATACCTCCTCTCCATGTTTTTTGTTCCTTCTCATATTTATTCCCTCTGCCTGCAAGCACTACATCTCCTTTCTTCTGCCTCATTATTGGCCAGTCAGCTTTTTATTAGACCTATCGGGTGTTTTAAACAGGCACAGTAACACAGCTTCACTGAATTAAATAAATTCAACCTAAAAGAATGCAACAAATCTTCGTGTCACTAAATGAATGTTCCACAGCAGAAACAAATGTAACACACCTTAAAATACTCTTTCAGAACAATAGATATATACATACATAAACATATATGCATAAATATGTGCACACAAATGCATGGGTAAATAAATGATAGATGATATATACATATATACACATATGCCCATATGTATATAAAAATACACACATATACATTGATAGATAGATACAAACACACACATATACATAGGTGAGAGATACATATACATTCACATGTATATACTTACATATACATGAGTATATATGTAAATAAGTACATGCCTAAATGCATAGATGACCAATGATAGATAGATACATACATTCATATATGCATATGTACATACATACACACACATATATATACATGAATAGATAAATTCATAGAAGATATATATGTATATGTACACTCACATATATATGGATAGGTAGAGATATATACATAGATAAATACATATAAATAGATGACAGATGACTGCTGATTGATATTACATATATGTATGTATATACACACATGGATAAATAGATGATATATACATGAATATAAGCATATGTAGTTATATGGATGAAAGGTACTTCTACTGTGACTAATTTATCAACATACCTTATTTGTAATTGGCCACTGTATATATGACAAACATAGTATACAAAGATTTTGTTACTACCTGTGAATTTTGACACTCAGTGGGTACCCTGGCCAGCAGGGTGTTCAACGTGGACCTAGACCTGGGAAGGAAGCAAATGGAAGGCAGGAACACAAAGAACGGAAGGACAAGACAAATCTCTCTGTTCAAGTCCTCCTCTGTGCTTTATTATTACAGCAATATTTATACAGAATCTCTGCCATGCAGGTAGCTGGGAGAAAAGGGGGTGGGAAATACAAAAGAATGTGGCAAGCCTGTGAGAGGAAGTAGTTGAGGATCTAGAGGGTGTCACCTGCTGAGCTAAGAGAGTCAAGCCAGACTAACAGGAGTCATGGATTAGCTAAAGACAATAGGGAATGTAGCCTTCTGGTAAATAGCTATCTGGGGTAAAGAATGCTGGCTAACTATAGGAGCTAAAAAATAAGTTGGCTTTGGCTCCCAACAAGTGGGATTTTTGATGATAAGAATAAAGTAGAATTACTGCCTGTAACTTCACTTGCCACTTGCTGCTCCTCTGACAGGGTCACTGACACTTAGGAGACGGAGAGATGGGGAAAGGTGGATCGTGCATTTGACGCCAGACTAGGCAATATATGGAAATCCAACTAAAACATCAAACTGAAAGAAAAATTACACTTGTTTTGTTTCTAGCTGACAAAATAACTCAAGCTTCAAAGTAGCAAAGGAGCTAGAAACCATCATGTAGTCCCAAGTGCTCAGGAGCTGAGGCAGAAGGACTTTTTAAGGCAGTTCATGTCAATCCGGGCAACACAGTGAGACTATAATCTCAGAACAGAAGGGAGGGAGGAACTTTAGATATTTCCTAACTAGCTACAAATTTCATTTTATTCTTTTATTAACAGAAATAACCTATTGCCATTTTCCCTTAAGTTCCAGTATCAATCTAATGATCCCTCCCGCTACATTTACACCTAACTTAAAACACAGCAAATGCCACCCTAGTACCACCACATCTGATGGACAGATGGCTCTAAACTCTGGACCAGAGGATGAGGATTCTCTCAGAGTGGAAAGACTAAGGGGTGTGTGGAGGAGGCTGGAGGCCACAGTTGCCATAACTGTTGGCAACAGCTATTAGGAAGAATTTCTAGGGTAGCCAAAACCTACTGCAGAAGGTGAATTTTGAAAGGACAAATCCTTGGGATGGGAAGGGATAATCATGCTCTTGGCAATGTAGCTAGAGCAAGGCTGCACTATGGGCACAAAGGACTAGGAACTGATGCAGCCTTGATGAGAGCATGAACTTCCTGTGACTGGACTGTTCTTCCAAAGGAAGTAGGGAATGTGAGCAAAGGTCATAATACTAAGTATGAAGCCAGAGTTAGACCTCCAATAACAAAGCAAAGATAGGGATTTGAGTTTAGTATAGTGAAGTTCAAAGATAGTGCTGCTATCTTTCTCTGCTATTATGCATGGTGTGGGAAAATTCTCACTGCCTGTAATATAATGTGTTTGTCTCATGGATATATCCCAGTTTTACCGGCATTTTAATCTGTGGATTGTCATGGCGATGAAACCTCCCTAAACTGTACTGTCTAATTGTTGATAGTGATAGCTTATACAGAGTTTTTAATAAATACAAGGAAATGTTATACAGCTAGGGCCTATGAATTTCCCCTAAGGAACTGCTTTAGATCACAGCTCAAGTTAATGATTAAGGAAAACAACTGAGACCCGGGTTTAGGTGTGCACCATTAGCTGAAACATAGCTTGAAGATTACCAAGTTAAATCAGATGTTTGGATGACTTAAGATGAAAAAAACCTCAGAAAACAATCTAAAGTTCACAAAGACATATAACTGAGTAATAGATTTATTAAGTTAGGGTCAAAAACACAAGGCAGCCCAATTGCTTATAGCTGATGTACTTTCTTGGCTATGCTTGGTTGATGATCAAAGGTGATTGTTAATTTCTTACACTCCTCCCCACCTTCAGTCTCAAGGTATAAGAAACTATGATGAAAGAATATGCATCTGAAAGATTTAAAGTATCACTGGCTGGATTTTTTTTTTAATGTATAAAAGTTTATTTATGTTTGTGATTCGGCATAAGATTTCCTTCTAAGATAAATAATAAAGGAATTGACTCTTTCTTTATAATCACAACATGTAGCCCGCCAACAAAAGAGTTGGCTGAAAAAATACTTTCTGTTTGCCCATGTTATGTTAATCTGTAACAAGTTACTTAGATGTAAATGTACGTGGATTATCAGAGTGGCTTTGTTTTTAATCATGTAAGGACGATGAAAAACATGGGTTTTTGTTTTTAACCTGTATTCATTACAATCATTCACTTAAATAAATGGAATGAAACCACATATTGATTCCTGTATTGCCTGAAAGATATATATTTATGCTATATATACCCTCCCAAAAGTACACAGTACACAGTAGAAAGAACAGAGAAGAATAAAGGATGTTATTGAGAGAGTTGGGGGAGAGAGAGAGAGAGAGAGAGAGAGAGAGAAACACACACAGAGATAAACACACACACACACACAAACACACACAGAGGGTGTGAGTATCTTTCCCTGTAACCCCTCAGATAGTAAAATGTGCACTGACACTGTGGGTTTTTCTTTAAGCTCTGAGCTGTCTGGGGGCTGGTCATGCAAATAGATACCTAAGGAACTACAAGCATGTGGCACCATCTTGAGTGTTTGCTACTTACATGACTTCTTATGAAATATGCAAATATGTGAATTTCTTGACATGTGTGTTTTTAGTTATATATATATATATTTGTATTCACACATGCTGAACTTTAGGTAGTAAGAAAGGAGGAGACATTGTACCTGAGCAGTGTATTGTGGGTGTAGTGAAAGGCAGTTATATACCTGCCTCTTTCCTTAGAGATTACTGTGATCTTAAAGATGTATTTCCCTTATCTGTATCTGTTTCCCACCTTGAAAAATAAATAGCTCATATGACTGATGAGTGTCAGCTGCTGGCCAGCTGGTAGGACTCTCTGTGAGAGAAACATTGCTTGCATTGTCTGTTCATCTGTTTGTCCATCCACCTAACCACCCACCCACCCACTCATCTATCTATTATTTATCACCTATCTATCTCTTCTATTTATCTATCTTATCTACCTATCTATCCATACATCAACACACTTAGCCATTTATAAATACATACATACATACCTATGAATTTTAAGAGCATTTTTATTTTAAAATAAAATATATTGTGCATTATCACTATTTATTAAAAACCTTTAGTGATATAATATGACCTTTAAAATAAAAAAGAGTTATATGTGTGTGTATAGTTAGACAGAAGAAGATAGAGGGAGGAGGAGGGAGGGAAAAAAGGAAGGGGACACAGAGATGAGAGAGAGACAGTGCGGAACAAAAGAGTGTTGTACGTTGTGTATATTGGAAGAGCTGGGTCAAGGGTGAATATGATCATAATGCACTATATGAAATTCTCAAAGAATGAATAAAATATTTTTATGTGAAATATGCAATTAGGTTAGGTGATACCATGTAGCATAGATATATAGTAAAAAGTGCATAAAGTTTATGTATTTAAACTCTATGATCTTTGCACTTGGTGAAATTGTATGATGTCACACTTCTCAGTGTATATTATGCTTGTTAAGCGTCCCAAAACCGGATAATTCACAAAGAGCTTGTTTATCTGACTCATGATCAAGAGTGTGCCATGTGCTTAGCATGATCTCCTTGCTACATCTCTTGACTTGATGCCAGCTTTGGTGTCTCTTTGCCACACAGCCATCATGGACCCTGTCTTCATGACCTCATTTAACCATCATTAATTCTCTGTCAAATGAAATGCCATTAGTATATGGCTTCAAATATCAGGCTTCCACCCCATGAATTATGGGAAGAAGAACTCACCCTGTACCACTGTTTGTGTTGATCTTTGAAAGGATATTGAAATACATATATCACTCATGTTACAACCAGATATTAGTACAGCAAGAGTCACTTAATACTTTTACTGAAAAAAAATTCTAATAAAATATGCAACTGGATACTAACACAGAAATACCTTTTGAAAAACTGCCTAGTTTCTTGAAGGAGGAAATTTTTTATTTCTGTTTCTTCCACTTTGCATATCATTTTGGAGTGTAAGATTTAACAGAACTGTTGTCTTTTAATGGAATAACTTGTTTCTCAGTAGTTTAGGCATTGAATCCAGGAAACTTCGCAGGTTTTCCTCCTGGTGGGAGAAAGCTTACTTGCTCATGATGGATACATATCAAAAGTTAAAACAAAGGGTCAAATCCAGCTATGAATTGATAGTGACTGGTTTACTGTTTGAATATTTCTGAAAATCACATGTCCACTAATCCTTCCAAAATTATATGGTGCCAGTTCCTGTAATGCATCTACATTGCTGCTTCAGAGCAGATCACCATGTTAGGTGTGAGATGTAATTAGTGTTTAAAATTAGTTTGCCTAATGGTCTTGAAGCCAGTCCTTTATAATTTAGGTCAGCACAGAAAATGGCAGTGCGCTATTTTAGGACAATCCTTGATGTTTTTATTTTTTCTCTTAAGCAGCTGCTGGGAAAGAAAACAAGTCCCACCCACTTCCGCCATCAGCAGCAGTATGGCACATTCTCACATAGCTTTTACATATCATAAAAGAAGAGATCAAAATCTCAATTTTCAATCAGGATGGGTTAAATCTGTTTGTATACAACTATTGTATAGTGGACTCTTGTTAATGAGATGAGACATGTTCATATGATTAGAAAATGCATCATTTTTACAGTATCTATATCACCGTAGGAATGGGGAGCTAGATGCTGACTTGGTATCTTAGTGGTAAATATCACATATTAAGTTAAAATAGGTTTAGAAATTAAGAGCACATCTGATAGATTAATGTGACCATCCTATTTTTATATTAAAAATATGGACTTAGAGATTAACTTAGAGAAAAATATTATATTGGCTATAAAAGGTTAAATTTCAGAAGAAGTTTTAGACTATGCTTGTCATCAGCACTGGAATTGTTAGAGTTAGTAACATTTAATTTCATCTATTTGTGATATATATGTGTATGATTTTAATTGCCAATTAAGTCATGTTTTTATGGACTTATTGAGTTGTAAATTGCATAAGTTCAATCTATTAATTTTAGTTACATAACTCAATGAATGGTTTTAAGTACATTTACCCTTCCAACTCACATTTAAAAAATTATTTTATCTCTTGGAAAGATACCTACAGCCTGTTTAGTTGCCCCACCACCCCATGCCAAGACCCAGGAGATCATTAGTCTGTTCTTTGTCTTTGTAGATTCATTTTTTGTTGCTTTTGGTAATAATGAAATGTTCTGGCTCTGGTGGAGTTATTTCTCCTAGAATTTTCGGTGTTGAGCTTTGGATGCTAATCCTACATCATCATTCTTTCTCAGTATTGGTCTGCAAAGATACATCTTTCTTCTTACAAATGCTTCTTGCAAATGCTGTATCTAATAAAATTTGATACTGTGTGCATCATATACTCTGATCCACATGCACAACAGTAGCTAATCTCTTCATCCTACAAGGCAGGTTTATTGTCTTGGTTTTTATAAATACAAGTAAGAGTACTTGCATGATGATGGAATCACAAAATGATGTGTTTCCTAGAGATTATCTCCATCATCAAGCTATGGATAGCTATACATTCTGATATTTGTGGTATGTTCCCTTTCAATCATTATGAAAGATGTATTAATTGCCAGCTATTTATAGATTTTTCATAATTTTTGTGTTGCCTATTTTGAATTTTATTACATTGTATTCACTGATAATACTCATATAGTATGATCATTATCCTTCTAAATTTGTAGCGGTTAATGTAATGCTCAGCATATTTTGATATATATGTTGCCTTGTGAGTTAGACTGTTCTGTAAATGTGAATTAATCCAGATAGTGGACAATCTCATCCAAGTCTTCTTCAGGTTTGATTTGCTGTCTAGCTCTGTTGGTAACTGAGAGTGATGTACTGGGGTGTCCTACTGCTGTTCTTGAGAGAAGTCCCTTACTTAGGTTGGTAGTAGTAGATTTTTTTTTATGTTTCTCTTAATTGAGTCTTTTACAAAAAAAGTCTTCCTTTGTGTCTCTAGTAGATATTCTGGAATTTTTCTCTTTCTGTGACTCTGGTCCCGGGGACACACTAAGGTATTCAGCATTGGCAACGAGCACACTTGTCAGCTGAGCCATCTTGCTGGCCCGGGGTCTGACATTTTCACTTATCCACTCCAGCTGCTTCATGGTTACACTTTGTGTGGGATGTCAGCCTCTTTCATTTTCATCCTGTATTTTAAAGGTAAAGCCAGTGGCATGTAGTTGAGTCCTGTCCAATTTGTTTTCTAAAGTTCCACCTCAGTCAGTACCTTGCTCAGAATGTATCCAAATCATGAAGCCTGATGATCATTGGTTTTAATTATTAAATAAGTTGTTCTGTATAATTCTTGATGGGCTTGAATTATCATCTTTACTTACTTTTTCTACCGCTTTGGCAAACTTCATGTTCACAGCAATTTATAAAAGAAAGTGTGTAATTCAAGTACTCACACTGTTCCAGAGGCTTAGAATCCATGATCTTCAGGATGAGGAAGGTGTCGAAAGGCAGACCCACAACGCACTGGAACAATAGCTCAGAGATCACTTCTGAGATGCAAACAGGAAGCAGAGAGCTCTCCCTGGAAATGGCCTGGGCTTTTGGAACACCAAACCACCCCCTAGTGATATCCTTCCTCCAAGAAGGGCACACCTTCTTACCTCCCCAAACAATTCCACCAACTAGGAATGAAAACTTCAAATACCTGAGTTAACGGGGGACATTCTTATTCAAACTTTACATTTATATCCCCCATTTTGCTATTTCTTTACTCTTCGTTCTCTTCCTCTTACATTTTTTTTAAATTTCTTGTCTCCAAATGTTTTCCAGTGTATCATATTTATATTTTGTTACTTTCCTTAAAACTTGATTATACTATTTGTAGCATCATAGTGTCAGAACATAATATATACCTTATTTACAATTCTACTTAACATTAATGTTAATTTAATTCCAACAAAATAAAAAATCTCTTGGCACTATAGCTACATTTCTGGCTCCTTATATTATGACTGCCTTACTCTTTGTTGCTTTAGTTTTGTTTTTTTAAGACAAGGTTTCTCTGTGTAACAACCCTGCCTCTGTGGAGCTCTCTTTTTCTGAACAGGCTGGCCTTGAACTCCCTGCCCATGACTGCCTCACTTTTAGTTTTATTTACTGTATCTAATGGAAGAGCAGAGAGTGTTTTTAACTGCTGAGCCAACTTTCCAGCCTCACCTTTATTTTGTAAGGAAATAACTTTGTTGAATGTAAAATTCTCAGCCCACACTTTGAATATGTATTGTTTCTGATAAGAAATGAGCAGCCCATCACACCTTTCTCCCGTATATATATAATTAGTAATTTTTATGTCTTTTATGATACTATCTTTTTTATTTTTATTAGAATTTTGGATGTTCCTAAGTATGTTTCTCTGGTTTTGTTACTATAATGGCATACCTGAGCAGGATAATTTTATAAAGTAAAGGTCTTACTTATCTTATGGTTCTGTAGATGTACAGTCTAAGGTGCTCATCTGATCGTCCTTGTATTGCTCAGATAGTGGTATCAAGATGGGGGATTCATATGTGTGAGTATCTGGCAAGTCCTCTGCTGATGAAACCAACAGGACTCACCCATAAGCGCTCTACCAATTTCACCATCAGGAACCACAGTAGTTTCTCAAAGGCCCCACCTCTAAGCACCACTGTCAGAGAAATCCTCATTCTCCTTGTGCTGGCCAATCAGGATTCTGTATGTGAAGCCTCCTCTTCGTGTTGGCCAATCAGGATTCAGCACATGGATCCTCAGCACTGAAAACTATCTAAACACTAGACAGTGTTGCTTCTTTTTTATTTATCCTCCTGGGAAGCCTTTGAGGGTTTATGATGTGTAATATTTTTAAATTATAATTTAAGACATTCCCAGATATCATTTGTTTTAATGCCCTTCTCCCCTTTGTGCACTAGGTGATGGATGTTGTTATGTTCACAGGCCTCTGTTCATTAGTCATTCTTTTTCTTCCTTAGGATTACATACTTTGTATATTTCACTCCTTTCAAGTTTGGTGCTTCTCTCTTCTCCTATTTCAGGAATTCTGGGATTCCTCTCTGGTGTGTTTTATTTATTTGTTTGGTTTTTTTTTTTTTTTAAATGTCCCCTCTGGAACTCGGGTTTCAGTTTTCTTTCTCTGTAATTCCTTTTTTAATAGTGCCTATTTGAAATCCTTTTATGCCTAGAATGAAACGTGGCCTCCTTGCGTGGGATCTCAGGAGTGAGTGGGTTCTTCCATCTTTGAGTTCACCTGTTCCGAGCTCATCAGTATCTGGTGCTGCCAACACAACAACCTGCGTGCGGTCTCTCTCGGGCCTCACTAGGTCCTCGAAGCCGACCATCCTCCGTTCGAGGACTTCTCTACCTTCTCTTGTTCTTGAATAATTTCTGAATTCTTGTTGTTGTAAGACAGTGTCTTAATGTCAAGGTCAGGCTACTCTTGGTCTCATTTCTCTTCCACAGCAGTCTGAATTATCTGAAATATATACATAATCTACATACCTAAAATAAATACTGTCTTTATTTACATTTAAATATGCTTTTAAAAATTTTGGCATGAGTGCAGTATATCATTTCCACTTTCTCCTCTCTAATCAGCTTCCTCTCATACTTTTCCTCTAAATCATGATGTTATCTTTATTAATTACTGTGACACATTCTCTCTCTCACACACACACACAGAGACACACACAAAACTTTATTTATTGAGGAGTTTATTTAGTGTTCATTAATATACCCATATGTGCATGTTTGTTTGTAGTGACAACCACTTGAGATTGGATAACCTATTAGAGAAGGGAACTCAACCCTAGAAAAAAATAGTTCTCTCTCTCTCTCTCTCTCTCTCTCTCTCTCTCTCTCTCTCTCTCTCTCTCCCTCCCTCCCTCCCTCCCTCTCTTCTCTCTTAGCAGCCAGTAATTGCTTTTCTTATAGGGGTGGGACCTTGCCAGTCATAATGTCTAAGATTAAGAAAACAGTTGGCAAAGTCAGGTGTGAATACAGAGAAAGAGAAAGGAAATGCCATTCACTGTTGGTAGGACTGCAAACTGCTGCAGCTGCTGTGTAAATCAATATGAGATTTTCCAAAAAGCAAAAGTAGATATACCATCTATGATCCAGCTATATCACTTTTTGGCATATACTCAAAGAAGTCAATATCCCATTACAGAGATATCTCCTGTTCGTCGATGCTCTGTTTGCAATACCAAGGTAATAAAAACGACTTAAGCATTATTTATTTTAAATTTTAATTAGCATATGTTATGATATACAGATATACCACTATAATTTGTTCTTATTCATCCCTCTCCCCCATTGTCTTTCCCATTCCTCTCTTCACTATTCGCTATGTTGGGTAGTTTCATCAACTTGGTGAAAACAAGAATCACCTGGGAACAGGGGAGGCCTCAGTTAGAGAACTGAATCCATCAGGTTGGCCTGCGGGGCGTTTTCCTGATTGCTGCTTGATGTGGGAGTGTCTAGCCCACTGTGGATGGTTCCTCTCCTTTGCAGGTGGGCCTGGGTTGTGTAGAAAGTTTGCTGAGCAAGCTGGAGGAAACAAGCCAGAAATTAGTGTTCATCTTCTGTCTCTGCTTCAGTTCCTGACTCCCGTGTTCTGTCCTGGATTTTCAGAGTGGTAGGTTCTTAATTTCTAAACTGAAATAAATCCTTTCCTCTGCAGTTTGCTCCTGGCGAGGCTGATTATCACAGCAACAGAAAGTGAAGTAATGTAGCTTCCTTTTTCCTCCCTTTAGTCCCTCTTCCTTTCCCAAGTTCTTCTCCTCTAATTATTCTTCCTTCAAGCATCTTCACACACACATCTGAATTTAAACCCAGGTTCTGCATATGAGAGAACATTTGCTCATTGTCTTTCTGAATCTTTTGCTTAAACAATAGTCTTCTATTGTCCTGAAAATGACATGATTTCCTTTTTATTTACTGCTGAATAATGTTCCGTTGTGTATTTGCACATCTTCTTTGTCCAATGAATTACTGATAGACATTTACCTTGGCTTCTACTTCTTATCTGTTATGAATATTTTAGCAGTCACACAGGTATGTGAGTATTTCTATGGTACACTGATCTCAGGGTCTTTGGGTTTATACCCAGGACTGATACGACTGGTCATTTAGTAGTTATATTTTCAGGTTTTTATTTTATTGAGAACTGCCTCCATCAATTTATATTCACATCAGCAATGCAGGTCCCTCTCTTCCCACATCCTCTCCTGTGTTGTTTGCATTTGTTCTCTCCATAAAAACACCCTGATTAGGGAGAAATGAAACTTGAAAGCTAATTTAATTTGCATTTCCCAGATGGTTTAGGATATTGAATAGTTTTTTTTTTGTATTTCTGGCCATTTATATCTCTTGAAAATTGTTTTCAGTTTACTAGTTCATTTGATTTACATATTTTGAATGTCAGTAGCATGTCCAAGCTGTCGTTGGCAATTGTTTTTACTCATGTTGACTATTTCTTCTATTTCTTCCTTTTTAGTAATTATTTTTACACATTCACATGTGTATATAAGATTTATTGAGTCCATTTAGCATTGTGCATGTATGCATGTGTTTATTGTTTTGTTGGGCAGCAGGTTTTTTTGACATCACATATTTGGCATCAATAAAGAATTTTTCATTTCTTGGGATTATTTTCTATGCTAAACCCATTCTCTTTAGCAGTATTTGCCTGTGCTTGTGTATTAAAATGTCTTTTAAAGTTTGAGGTCCCACATTAGGGCCTCTGAACCTGTTCTTTTTCAAATATATTTTTTGACAGTTTGTCAAAATGTATGTCTCTGTGCTAAACTGTTAATTCTTTGTCCTCCCTGTTCCGGAGAACATGTCTGTGTTAGTGCAGATGCCTCACTTTTGCATTGCTTTTCTTTGTACTACTGTTTGAGATCAAGTGCTAGAACTTCACCTGCATTACTCTTTTCTGCTGAGGCTTGCTCAGGCTATCTGTGGGTTTTTTGTGTGTGTGCTTTTATATGAGTTTTAGGACTGTTTTTCCTACTTCTGTGTAGACTATTGTAGGAATTTTGGTGGGTATCACACTTAAGAATATCATTTTCATAACATCTCACTCAGCTTGGGAGGTTTTTCTGTCTTCTAATGTCTCCTTCAGTGTTTTAAACTTTCTATCGCATATCACTCACTTTTTTGTTTTTTGTTTTTTTTATTTCTAGGTAGTTTTAGAAGCCATTATGAATCACATTTTTCAAATTCTGTTCCAAGCAAGATCATTGGGAAGGTTGTATGTGTGTGTGTGTGTGTGTGTGTGTGTGTGTGTGTGTGTGTGTGTTTTACTTTGCTAAAAGTGAGCTGAAGATTGTTTAAGGGAACTGAATATCTTTGTAGTATCAGATCATATCTTCTACAAAACTTTATTTTTACTTTCCTATTTCTATATCTTCTAGTTATTTTAGTTTATTACTACAGATTCTTATATCCTATGCTGAATGAAGCATGGACTGGACTCCCTCATCTCACTCTCAATTTCAGATGAAATGCCTGAAAATTTGTCTCTACTTAACACAATGTTAGTCATAAACTTACTATGTTTAGCCTTTGCTAGGAGGAGATTTACAATTTTTATTCCTACTGTCTTCAAGGGTTTGATCCTGAGGATTAATTGAATGGTGTTTCTGAGAAGATCATGTGATACTTGTTCTTATCTATTTATGTAGTTTGCTACATTTATCAGTGTATAAGTGTTGAACTAATTTTATATCCCTGGGATAAAATTAACTTTGTCATGGTGTGTTGTCTTCTTAATGCATTCCTAATGTGGTTTGTAAGTATTAAGAATTCTTGCATCTATGTTAATAAAGGAAACTATCCCATATGTGTGTTTATGGTCATGGAAATTGAGCTATAGCTTGCTTTCTTGTTTTGTCCTTCTTTGGCTTTGGTAGGAGGGAGGTGCTGCCTTTGAAACGATTTTGGTAGTGGTTTATTCATGTCTACTTCTTAGGATAGTTGAAGGAACATTGCTATAAGCTCCTCTTTATAGCTCTTTTAGAATTGGAGAGTATATTCATTCTGTCTTCTGCTTTCCTTTGTGAAAAGAACTTATTATTGTCTATTATGAATCTGTTTAACTTATTTTTATCTCCTGAATTTAATTTTGGTAAGTCATGAGTGCTTTGGAATTTGTCACTTTTTTAAGTATATTTTTTGGTGTTGTAAAACAAAAGTTTTCAAATCCTCTGGACCATTGTTATCTTGCCTAACCTACATATTATTTGTCTCTAATTTTATTTTGGAGTTTCTCTCTTTTTTAGATACTCTGACTAAAATTATATCAAACTTACTTTAATTGCAATGAACCAATGTTATATTGAGTTGACTGACTCTACACATTGTTGTTTTAGTGAAACATGCATATAATAATAATTATATTATTCATTGCTACCTATACTTTGGCTTTGACCTGAGTTGTATGAAGACTTTGATGTCTGTCATTGATTTCATTTAAGCTCTGAGTTGGTCAGTTTTCTCAGCTTGACATGAGCTTGGTTTTTCTACGAGAAGAGAAAGTCAGTTAAGTAAATATCTTCATCTGACTGACCTGTGGGCAAACCTATGGAGCATTTTCTCGATTAATAACTGATGTGAGAGGACCCAGCCAAATGTGAGTAGTGTCACCCTAGGTTGTATAATAAGAAAGTAAATTTATCAAACTATGGGAGTAAGAGGGTAAGCAGCCATCTTCCATGACCTCTGCCTTCATTGCTGGCTCCAGGTTTCTGTTCTGCTGGTGTTCCTGCCTGCCTTCTCTAGCTGATGGACTGTTACATCGATGTAAATTCTTTCCTGAGTGAGTTTCTGGTCGTCATGTTTATTGATACAGCAAATAGAAAGAAAAGTAGGATGGGATCACTCCAGTTTTTAAATTTTCACTTAAGCTATACAAGTTCTCCTCAGAACTTGTTTAGTTATATCCCAAAGATTATTCTGTTGTGTTTTTATTTTCATATTATTCTAGGAATCTGTAATATGATCCATGATTTATTCAGTAGACTTATAGAGTAAATTGTTGGTCCCTAGGTAATTGTATAGTTTCTATTGTTTCTCTGAATTTCAACTCCAGTTTTTTTTTTTTCCCCTTTAAGACCTGATAAGATACAAAAAAATGGTTACAGTTTTTGGTATTGGTAAAAATCACGTCTTGGCCTGTAAGGAAGATTCTATGAGCTGAGTAGAAAAATACTCTTATCAGTCAGCTTCATCTTTCACTTGTCATCTCCTTTTACTATTATCTAAAATTACATTGTTCCTGGGGTTTTTTTTTGCATGGATTGCTTTTTTGTTCCTCTCTACCTCAAGCATACCAATTGTGTTTTTTGTGTTCTTGGAGGCCCTGTATAAGCATCTTTGGAAGAAATGAACAAATATCTCTGTTTCATTCCTCTCAGTAGTCAAACACTGAATGAGACACTTCAGCTCCAGCCATCCACATGCACAGATGTTAGTAATCTACTAATACTTTACAGGGATGAGTGGAAATTGGAAGTTGTCTTTCTTTTGCCATTTGCTGTATAGAATCTGTGGAATGAGGTTGCCTCTGTGGAACTGACACAACTCTTTACTGAGCCTTGGAGAGATTGTGTGACTTAGAAACATGCCAGATAGGAAAGCATCAGCTGCTTTGACCATAGCAGCAGCGGTAGAGTAGAAGGGTTTCCCTGTGGTCTCCTAGAATTCTCCGGGGATAGGGCATTAAGTTATTCTTCCTAGAAGTAAACAATTACTTTTATAACTAGTTAAATAACATGTTTTAATAATTATCTATAATTCTATATATTTTTGGGATGATTTCTATATCAGAAATATAGAAGTTAGAAAAACAGACAAAACTTCCTGACCTATGAAGATTAGATTCTAATTCAAATCCATACATAATAAAGAAGTAAATAGTATATATTTGTATGTATCATATATGTATATTATCATATATATTGAGCATGATCACACACATATATCAATCCTGTATGTATTTATATCTCACAGACATACATACAAATAAATACATAATTAGTCACACACATATGTACTATCTACAGACACATATATGCACAGAGATAAATAGAGTCATGGACATTGGCATCACTAGTGAGATAGTGTCAGATGATCACAGTTTATATCACTACAGAAATTTACCCCACTTTGTAATAGCTAATTACAAAATGAGAAGAAATTTATTCAGCTCATGGTTTTGTGAGTTCAAAGTCCAAATTACTCAGCAGTTGCCTCATGTTATCAGACCCTGCTGTTTAACTAGTTCACTTGCTGGCACAGCTAGAAGTGCCAGGATGCATTTTTTAAATATTATAATATTTATTATAAAAGTCCTGAAAATAAATTAAGACACAGAAAATCAACCTTATCCAAAGTCTATACTCAACAGTATAGCACACTGAACATTAATATAGTATGAATAGAGATTCAAAATGGAAGCTATGGATATTTGTATTAAATTTTATGCTTTTTAGTATTAAGTACATTTTATAGACGAATCTACTTCCCATCCAAATAGTCCACAGCAGAAAAATAACGAGGAAAATAATCACCCTCATGTTTATTGCTGCTTTATTCACTATAGCAAAGCAATGGAATCAAACTAGTTTTCCATCAGCAAATGAGTAGATAATTAAAAATGTGCATACACATAAAAGACCACTACCCATTGTATTCAGAAGTTTCTGGCTCAGGAGGTTCATACTCACAGACCGTCCCTTAGTCCCAAATAATCACAAAAAGGCTTATATTAATTACAAGATGGTTGGCCTATGGCTCAGGCATATTACTATCTAACTCTTATTCTTTAAGTTAATCAATATTTCTTATTTATGTTTAGCCATGTAGCTTGTGTACCTTTTTGCTCAGTGTAGCATTCTCATCCTGCTTCCTCTGTGTCTGATGGCATCTCCTGCTATGCTCTATGGCTTCCCAGAATTTTCTTTTCTCTCTCTCTTGTTCCAGATTTTCCCAGTATCTGGCTCCGGGTTTTCATTATATATCAACTAGAATTTGTGCAATAGTATGTGTGAGCATGGGTGTGTGTTTATGCATGTGTGTGTGTGTGTGTGTGTGTGTATGTGTGTGTGTGTGTGTGTGTATGTGTGTGTGTGTGTGTGTGTGTGTGTGTGTGTGTGTGTGTGTGTGTGTGTGTGTGTGTGTGTGTGTGTGTGTGTGTGTGAGAGAGAGAGAGAGAGAGAGAGAGAGAGAGAGAGAGAGAGAGAGAGAGAATTGCTGTTTCCATGGACTTATTCCCCAAGTCCCTTGAGCTTTTTTCTCTCGTCTGCGGCATACTTCATTTCAGAGAAAGTTGCAGTACATTTGTGGCGTGATAATGTTGCATTTACACTCGAGAACCTGCGTGACAAGACAGCAAAGCTGCCCCTTCAGATTTTCATGTTGGAAGGTGAGAAACATAGAGGTCTGTGGCATGTTCTAGAAAGAGCAAAAAGATTAGACTAGTTTAGTTTAGTACTAATGGGTGAACCATTAAAAATAACAAAGGAAGAGGACTGCTTGTGTTTTGGAGGAGGAAATGTGTCACATGATGCTCTAACTAGTTACTTATAAGGGTCATTTGAGAGCTGATCTTCCACACAGTAGTGAGGACAGAGAAGAGAAATTAAAACCTGTCTTAAGAACTAAGACTAAAAAAAAATAATGAACAGAAATGGATGATGAATATCAAAGTAGTGGGGTATGCTTAAATCCAGGATTATTTTTGAAGGAAACAACAGAATAGATTGAGTGTGTTAGGAGAAAATAACAATATTTTGACTTGTTTTATTACAAAGACAAAGGTGTTTTCCTATTAACTTAGATAAGATCCTGAAAAGACATGTTTTGTGTGCTATCAGGATTTCATTTGCGACCCTATTAGATGAAAGATGTAATTTCATTAGCTTGCTAGAGGCTGTTGGTCCTAGTTACCGACAGCTGTCAACTTGATACAGTTTGGAGTTAGCTGAGGAGGGAGTCTTGATGAAGATATTTCCCAGATCAGATTGGTATGTGGTCATGTCTGTAAAGAATTGTCTTGAACTGATTTTTGTGGAAGAGTTCAGTGCACTGTGGGTGGTGTCACCTCTACAGGTGACCCTGGGCTGTACAAGAAATGTTAAACATGAGCCAGAGAGTGGGCAAGACAAGATTTCCCTTCCTGATGGACTCTTACCTGAAAGTGTAAAATGAAATAACTCCTTTTCTTCCCCAAATTGTTGTTTATAATATAATACAGTGGGATTGATATTAATTAAAACTCTTAAAATTCATAAATAACTATTTATACTAAAGACATGTATTTTGAAGTTTGGGGACATAGTATTTAACCTTAGGAAAATGATTGACTTTGCCAAATTAAGAAGAACCACACAGTGGAACAGAGAAGAGCCTCATAATGGAAATTTAAAATATTCGTGATGGTCTATTATGTGAAAAGTGCCCCCACAAACTAGTATATAACTACTTCTGTCAAATATGGGCTTGGCAGCTGCAGCCTGCACTTAACAATGTGGAGATCATCACATTAGAACTGGTGGATGGGTCAAAAGGTATCCAGAGCAGACTCTAGGCAGGATCACCAGCATGGTTGGGAGGCAGCAGGCAAAATATTAGGGATTACTTCAAAAAAGTATTTGAAAAGCATCACACAGTAGCTAGGTAAGCTTGGGGAATCAAGGAAAGACACAATTTTGTATCCCTTTTCTTTGAAAGTATAAATTCATAGGTAGTTGTAAATATATGTTTCAATAGTAAAATGCCAAACAGGAAGTGAGCATTGGTGTTCACAGCGGTTGTGACAGTTCCCAGACACACATATGCTCATATATATATTCTGCTTAACCACAAGTGTAGATTTGTGTGACTACCCACACAATCAAGCTTCAGACCTTTTCCGTAGTGACATGGTTCTCTGTGCTATCTATTTCATTCCATATACTTTATATCCCTAATGTTGGGCAACTTCTAATGTGCTCACTATCTGCATAGGTTTTGACAAAGTCTCACTTAGTCTAGGCTATTCTCAAGCACCTAGAAATCTGCCTGCCTCTGCCTGCTAGGTATAGGGATAAAGGCATGAGTGCTCATGGTGATTTATACACTATGTTTTCTTTGCAGTCTGACTACTGGTTTACTATATTGTCCTTTAGTAACATACAAACTATTATTGTATCAAAGTGGCACACACGCGCACGCACACACACACACACACGATGTAATATTCCTTTTACTCTTTCAAGAGTTCCATGTTTTTAGAATAATAATTTTTTGTCTGAAAGCATTTTGTTTCTGTAAGGCAAACTATAACCAAGACACAAAAGACCATAAGGGAACAAAACTTATCCTGGAGAAAACCACAAAAGCTGCATGCCACATGGAGACTCTGCCTCTTGGGACCCAGGCTGTGCCTTCACTATTGTTTTGCTTATTGCAGGGCTCAGTCTCAGAGCTGGTTGTAGTTTTGTACAGGTCATCTTGGGCAGAATGATCTTTAAGGAGCTGTGGCTGGCTGACTGACTCTAATCAGTGGGAAGCCTTTATTAAGAACCAACTTCTTCTCTCTTGGGACCTATAGAGCACGAAAGAATAAGACAGAGTAAAGTGTGATTTAACAGCTAGGTGTTCTGTGGGTGGTGACATACATCCTCAATTCTTTCATCTTCCAATCTATGACAGATTAGTTAAAGCAAAAGCATTGCAGAGAACAAAGAATGCTTGCTCCAGGCATTGCTGTCTTGCATGAGGTGACTGACATGGGTATATACTTCTGATATGCAGTTCAGTTCAGAAAATTTTTGAAAGAACATGAAGAGCACTGATCATCTGGGTGCATGCTCACCATACCCACATAGGTTGTTAGTGCTCATTTTACAATGTTCAGGTTCTCATACGCAACCTGTGCCCCAAGAAATTTCACCCACATGTAGAAGAATAATGGAGGATAACAAACAAACAGACAAACAAACAAAACCACTAGCAGAAAAGCAGTAAGTCAGATGGAAATAAATCCCAAGAACTTCCCATGAAACACTGCTTGTGAGGGTATGTTTCCAAGCACCTCAGTGAACAGTGAGGACAAAGCTGTGTGAGGTAACACTTGGGGTAATGGGATGCTAGCTTTTCTTAATTTAAATGGAACAGCTTATGGTAAAGACAAGATGTCAGTAACAGATGAGTAAGAGGAGTAAATGTCATTTAATGGAGGCTATGTGATAAAACAAATAAGCAAGAACCCTGGGGTATTCTTGGCTGTAAACAAGATGGTGACATCCACAAAGCAGGTGCTAAGCAAATGCTATGAGATTAATCAATAGGACTTTAGGGAGGCAGAGTTTGCCTCTTCAGGCCAGGGTGAGGAGAATCAGTGTATTTAGGGTAAAGTGGTAAGGGAAAGAGGATGTGGAAGTTTTCTTTGAGGTCAGGAATTCTTTGCATGGATAATAAAAATGGATCTACCTGCATTGTCCATAGAACTGTCACTCGGGAACCAGGAAGTCACCTCCATCCTTGGGTTAAGGACTCAGTCCAAGTTTAGAAATGCCTTTCTTGGCATATCTTCCTAGACAAAGAGCTAAATGGTAAACATTGAAAAGGTTATGGGAAATTTTAATGAAAACTGAATTTGGAGCAGGAGTGCTGTGCCTTTTAGGGAAGAACAAACGGTGGGACTTGGAGAGAGAACCATTGGCCTCAAGGTTTTGGCCAGTGAGGCTTTACTGAGTTGAACATTAAAAAAAAAAAAAAAAAAAAAAAAATGTGCTCTACCCAGAATAACTTGAGCCTCTGGAGTGACAACTGTCATCTGCTTGCTTGGACTAAAAACAAGGAAACATTAATGAGGCTCTGTTACTGTGAGTTTTAACTTTGCATTCTGTGTAGCTAAAAGCTCATTATCCAGAGGTAACTGACTGGATTTATTAACATGACTACCTATTAGTCTGTGTTAGCTTTGGACCTGAAAAGAACAACTAGTCTCTATTGCTATGGATTTAACCTGTAGGTTTCATTCACTATTGGTGCACAAAGCATTGTGCTAATGTCAGTTTGCTCTGGTTTGGCAGCCAGTGTGAAGCCATTGTTGGTTCATCTTTGACCTGAGACCTGCAGGCTCCAAGCTACTCGCCTCCTTCCTTCACAGAAGAGCAGTGCCCATCAGTTGAGGGGTCTTGCTGAACTATTAACTTGTGAAACTTTTGAGAACCAGCTTTCTCTCTGCCTAACTCCTAGCCTACTCCAACAAACAATAGCTGCTTCATTCTACTCTTGACTGTAAGAATCACTAAATATCAGCCAAAGTAAAGGAAGAAAAACGGAAAGGAAGGAGACGGAACCTTGTTTTGATGAAATCACCAACTCAAATAAATAGCTTGATGCTGTTCCCTAACCTGCGTGAACTTTTGTAGAAACAATATTGCATTTTTTTTCTAATGGTCCCCTTCTGTTAAACATTTCAATGCCAAAGTTTTAATCCACATTCACAAATAAGGTGTACCCCATCTGACAAAACTGTTACAGCAGGAAATAAGTGCATTTAAATGTATCAAAATGCCTAAGCAAATGTGTTACTACAGAAAGTATTCGATAGAAAGCTAAGCATAATTCAAGCTAAACACATAAAATAAACAATAAACTTCAGCCTGGTGTTACTGAGATTAATGATTCCATTTGTAACATTGCTTTTGTGTGATGAATCTAATTTATTCATGGTGAAACTCTAATGTTTTGATAGATGGTTATCTGTTCAGACTTAATACTTATTCAAGAGAAGAATGCAGTTGTTGATGCTGATTTTATTCAGTATATTTTGATGTGCCATAGATGTAAAAATATTTTATTGTGTTCTTTATATGTCTTCTTAATTTGAAGAGAAAATGAATTCTCACAAATAAAACACTTTAAGACAGCTAAGATTTTAGCATGTGTAACAAAATTATTTATGGCAATCTATGAAGACCTTACAAATGTGACCCTGGGTTCTATCCATATGGCTATTTTTATAAATTCTTACAGACCAGAAAACTCCTCCCCTAAATATGCCAGGCTTAATTTTCCGCTCTATGGAGCACAGCTAGTGGGCTAGCAAGGCCCTGTGACATTTTCCACAGCTTCAGTTGCCAACCACTAGGAGCCTGTGGCAATGCTTAATCTACGGTATACAAGCTGACAATTGGTGAAGAGAGGGTTATGTAATTCTTGCTAATATTCCTCCTTGGTGATTACATCACCGCCAGAGAATCATAAAGGCTGAACTGGTGAATGGCTGAGATGTTACCACTTTCTTCATGTGATGAGATGTACACTCTTTCTCACTTGGCTTTACAGATTGCTTGCAGTAACCTCTGAATTCTTGCTAAATGCCTAAAATAATGAAGCACATTTCATTGTGTTGCCTTCAGTATAAGTGAAGGCAGTGCTTTCAGTCATCAATATTTCTACACAGTAGCCTACATTCATTCCAGTGTGTCCTGAAGAATAAAGAATGTTACCTTGTAAAATCATGGCATGCTATTTCCTGTATTCTTGTGATGCAATAATTAGATCAAACCTATAATTTGAAAAATTCATAATGACAGCAGTTAAAATCAGTGAAACCAAAATTTTTACTTATTGCATGGTAGACTCTAGTTCAGAAGAGAATTCTCTGCAGAAATACATGTGTATCACCAAATGCTTTTAAAGTTTTAGGGAAATGTGGTTATTCAAATAGTCATGCCAGTAGTTGCACAAATCCTAATTGGTCTTTTAATAAAAACCTGGAGCCAAATGTTGGGGAAAAGCTGAAAGATCAGAGAAACAGAGGAACATACCAAAGCCAGTTCTCACCAGCCAACTCAGGCTGAAAGACAAGACCCTATCTCTAAGAACTCTGTCTCCTCCTGCATAATATATCTTTATCTTCCCAGTCATATCACTTTCTGCTTTAACTTTCCTAGTGCTGAAATTAAAGGCAGGTGTGTTTCCTAAGTACTGGGAGCAGAGGTATGGGATCCCAAGTGCTGGGATTAAACGTGTGTGCCAACAACACCTGGCTCTGTTTCTCTTTTGGTTTGGATCAATTTCATGTAGCCCAGTGTGGCATTGAGATCTCTGCCCTCTGCCTCCCAAGTATTAGGATTGAAGGTGTGTATCACCACTCCCTGACTCCTATGGTTAATTCTGTGGATGACTCTGTCCTCTGATCTTCAGGCAAACTTTCTTTCTTTATAGCCTACACAACATACCACATACCGTGGTATGTATATCATTATATACTGTGGTACCTTCTTTTGGTGCTATGATCTTTAAATGACCCTGTGTGTTCACAGTAATAACTTATTACCTGTCATTTGGTTAAAAAAAAAAAAGGATGAATAAGTAAACATTTTAGTCAACCAAAACACTTGAACAGTAAATTTGTAATGTGTTTATATTAATTTCACTGAAAATTGACAATTTTTTTGTTCCCTTTTTTTCCCCTAAATGTGGTTTTGCCTCTGAGAATTAAGTAATCCATGTGTTGATATCTTTCCATGTTAAGATGCTGTGTTACTGGTCTTTTGGGTGAGAAAGAGAGTCATATCCTCCATTCTGTTATTTGAAAGTGGTACTGTAACCTACATGGATTTGTCAGTGATAGATTCACTTATTTTTCCCAGTAGAATATGAAGTCCCCAAGGGGACTGAGTATGATATGTAGAGAACTGGCACTACGTGAAAAAAAATTTAAGATGGGATCTTACTTAAGAAATTTCAAAGTAACTGGTTGGTAACTGGATTAGATATCTTCAGGAAATTCTGACATTTTATAATTATGCAATAAAATGTGATTGCATTTACTTTTAAGATCTCTAAACTAACTTTTTAAATGACACAATTTCTACAAACTTAACACCTTCACCAAATGTCAACACCTTACATAACTGTGACATAATTATAAAATCATGAATATTGATGTTATTTATAACCTGCTTCAAAAATTGCAACTATGATACACTTGTGATTCTTGGCTGGCTTGTGTTTTCATATATTCTTGTGTTTTTTTTGTCTATCTTTGACTAGAAAATGCCCCTGGACTTTTTCCTTCTTAACCTCAATGTTTTGTAAGAGTGTTGGCTAGTTCCTTTGAAGACTGTCCCTCAATTGCTTTGTCAAGTTTTCTTTTGTGACTAAATTCAGATTGTTCCTTCATTGTCTAGATATCACAGAAGCCAAGGTGTGACCTCATCTAGGGGTTAAATTGTCTGATACCCAGTGATGTAAGATTTTCCCACTTGTTGCTGTGGTTTATGGTATTTTCTTCACTGTCAATTTATACTTTCTTTCTCTATTAGTTACTGAGTGTCTTGCAAGAAGACTGCCTGGGACTATCCAATATCTTCTGTTTTCATATTTTCTCTCCACTACTTTTAACACCCAGTGATGGTTCTTGCCTTCAAAACAATTGATATTGTTTGCCAGTGTTATTTTTTTTCCCATTATTTTTTCTATGCTTTTCATACGAATTTTACTCTGACAATGAGTAAGTTCATTCTCAGTTATTCAGCTGGTTTCTTATTTATAGAACAACTGTTCAGTGTTTATTTCACTCTGCATACACTACTCCAGATTGTGCCATTGGGAACAGTCTCGCGTTCCCGTGTCCCTATGACATGCTAGTGACCCTTGAGTTTCTGCTCTCAGATCTCTCTCTCTCTCTCCTTCTCTCTCTCTCCCTCTCCCTCTCCCTCTCCCTCTCCCTCTCCCCCTCCCTCCCTCCCTCCCTCCCCCCCTCTCTCCCTCCCTCTCTCTCTCTCTCTCTCTCCCTCTCCCTCTCCCCCTCCATCCATCCATCCCTCCCTCCCTCCCTCCCCCTCTCTCTCTCTCTCTCTCTCTCTCT
>PVIH01023597.1:0-24503 GCA_004025045.1 Sigmodon hispidus | reverse complement strand
TTTTTTCATATCTTCTTTGAGAGCTTCGATGATCATCAAAAAGGAATTTTTGGTGTTGCTTCCTTCTGTTTCCTCTTCATTGCTCAGTTCAGGTCTTGTATTTGTAAAATCGCCACTCTCTTCTGGAGTTATCATATTGCCTTTTGTATTATTATGTAATTTCTTGCACTGACGTTTGCCCATGGGTTCAGTGATTCACAATTAGATGGGTCCTGATCAGTTGTGGCACTTTGGTTTGTGTGTCTCCTGTCACCTCTCTGGTCAGGGTTCGAAACCGCCCCTCAGAGACCCCTGCAGTTGGTTTGCTCAGTTCACTCAGATCAGGGTCGCAGTAGGGCTCCTAGTAGATTCCCTGAGCAGCAGGAACTGCGGGTGTGGCCAGGTGCAGAGTTCAGCTGCCCCTGCTCCAGAGTGCGCTGGGAAGCTGCAGAGAGCACAGGTCCCGGTGGCGGAACCGGAAGCAGTGTGAGGTCAACTCTCCCTCCCAGGCCAGGATACAGGCGCTGAGGCCCGCCGAGCCCTCCTCACCTCTGGTCAGGGTTCGAATCCGCACCTCATAGACCCCTGCAGTTGGTTTGCTCAGTTCACTCAGTTCAGGGTCGCAGTAGGGCTCTTAGTAGATTCCCTGAGCAGCAGGGGCTGCGGGTGTGGCCAGGTGCAGAGTTCAGCTGCCCCTGCTCCAGAGTGCGCTGGGAGGCCACAGAGCTGGTTTTCACATCTTTATGGCAGATGGGAGGTTTGCAGTTTGGCTCCAGGTGTGTACTGGAGTTAGGCTCCTGTCCTTCCAGCAAAGTGGGACATGATGCCCTGTCTGCTTCTTGATGGCTACATTAACAGAGAGACAGATCCCTGGTCCCAAGGAAACATCTTGATTGTAAAATTGGCAAGGAGGCTTACTTCTTTTTAAAAGGGTTTACAGACATTTCAAAGCAGCAAAGAAGTATGTGAAATTATTAATTCTCTAAGGAGTAGTCTCAAAGAAAAGGAAGTACAGCTCCCCTCTCTCCCATTATATCTTGTCCCAGGATGTCCAAGAACCTCTACACCAGTGGTTTTCAACCTGTGGGTCATGACACCTTTGGGTGGCATATCAGATATCCTGCATGTAAGATATTTACATTAAGAGTCAAGACAGTAGCAAAAGTACAGTTATGAAATAGCAATGAAATAATTTTATGATTGGGGGTCACCACAACCTATACGTTTAAGGTTGAAGTATTAGGAAGGTTGAGAACCAATGCTTTACACCAATAGTATCAGTCAGCATCACCTGAAAAGATTAGATAGACAGGCAAGTTCTCAGGTTCCAGACATTCGAAAAAGGTCTGGGCAAGGTTGAACACATTTGTTTTACTTGAATTAATATATCCCTGAAGTTTTGTATTGGCTAGATATTCACAGGCTCTCCTAGCATGTGTTACCATAAACTAGTTCACAAGGAAAAAAAAATAGCATAAAGATACTAGATAGGCTCAGTTTAGCCAATTAGTATACCATATATGACATATAATAGAGAACAAAAGTAAAAGCATTACGCAATACATGTGTGCATATGTAATACACATATAATATATACACATAGATATGACAATGCATACCTATGCATATGTGCATACACATATATACATGCCTGCAGGACATATGTATGCATATATATACATAAACACATATACCTACTCAGATAGCATTTATCATTTGTCTGTAGAGTGTGTTTTATAATTTAATATAAGAGGAGGAGTTGACTAATTTTTTGCTAAATCATGAGACACCCAAACTAAGTAAAGCTATAAAGGACCAACTCAAGAAAAATGGGATGATTGCTTTGCTTTCTCATCAAGACTATAAATTAATCTGTGCTTCACCGAGGACTGTCTGTGTCTTTTATCACTATTTCCCAGTTTTGGATGCAGCTGGAAACCCCTGAGTAAATATATTAAGGGCAAAATCATAGCAGAGACCAAAACCAGCAGGTGTGGGGAAGTGGTGGGTTCACTAGGTGAGTGAACTCTCATGTCCTAAGACAGTGGTCTTCTCTCTCATAGGAGGAAAATCTAAGAATGTCTAAGAGGAACCCCTGGGCCAGGCCTTGGGAACCAGGGATGGGGCAAGTTATTTGGAGCCTTTTAGATTTCTCACTGAAGTCTTCCCTTGGGGCAGAGGTTTTGGAACAATGGCTTGATCTGTTCCTGAAGAACCTCTAAGAAGTTAGCTCTCCAGGGCTGTTGAGATCAACGCCATTTGTAACACAGTCTTTCCTGGAAAGTCTGCCTGAAGTGTCTGGTGAAGCTTGATTTCTCTAGAGTTCTGATTGTTGCCATGGTTGACACTTTCTAAAGTGCTCTGGGACTTCGAGTTCTCTGCTGCCACACCATCACAAGATGCTTGCAGTTTTGATTAGAGTCTTGCCAAGAAGCACTAGACTAGTGCAGGTTGTATGAATTGCTGGAAGTGTGATTCTTGGCAATGGGAGAGCCTGAAGGGTCCAGAGGATAGAAGGAGGCTCAGAAACAAAGACCTCGACAGAGACAATATTAACCCCAGCAGGGGCAGCTTCTTAAGTAGAAGGTTGAATTCTAGAGAACAGCACTCCTTGGAAAAACCCACCTTTCCCTTTCTATTTGAGAACCAGAGGTGCGTGAAGCCTGTGGGTAGTAGGAAGGACTGCCGGGGCAGTGTGTTGAGTGGCTCCTTCTTTGATTTGAAAAGTTTGCCCGGAGAAATCAAGAAAGACTTCATAGAAGACAAGCACATGAAGGTAGCATAGGAAAGAGTTGTTGTACTGGTCCAGAGGAGGACATGACCTAGACCAGCCTGCGGAAGGAGGAGCAGTGGACCTGCTTGGTTCCAGAGTGGAATGTCGCTGCTGCTCTCCTGGTGCTGGTCTTCAAGCCTATACTTGCCTAATTCCCTAAATCCACTAGAAATTTAGGTGGTCATTTAGAACAGAGAGAGACATAGATATTTTGATTTCTAAGTGTTAATTCATTCTCTAACAGGTTTACTAAATGTTGATGCTAATTTTGAAAAGGAAGGAAAAAAAATACATGCAATCCATAAAAACTCTGGCAACATTTAGTTCTGTGCTCATCAAATATCTGGATGTCAGTTGATTTTTTTTTAAAAAAATTATCTGCTACTCTCAAAGGGTCTTACTGAGATGAAAGCAAACCTGTGAAAATCATTAGAAGCTCCCCACCCCCAGTAGAATCTATTTTACATATAGACAACTGCACTGGAACAAGACATTTTGCATAATATTTAATTAGCGGATGTTTGCTTGGTAAAGCCTGATGTGACCCATGAAGTAATCAAAAATAATTATGGGCACAAATTGCATATGCAAAATCGGGACCCAGTAGGCATCCTCATCCACTCTGCTTATACCCCAGGGGATTGCTGGTTTCTGACAATAGGACTGTGTCTGCAGCCTCCACTGCGTGGCAGTTGCTGGCTTTCTCTTTGCTTCAGTGCCTAAAGAGCAGAGAGATTTTTTTTTTTTAAAATAAATAACTTCACAATAGCAGAGGAGGAAGGGAAATCAGAGCTGGCCAAGCTACACTAGCTAGAACATTTGTCTCCACTCATTTGTGCAAATCAGATCTTGCTCCTTGTCTGAGAGATAGCAGGATCTGTTTTCCCTTTAGATTGACGGTTTCTGGAGGCTACCAGCCTTGTCTTATCTGAAGGTGCTGCTGATATTGAGGATGCAGTAGGCTCTGAGCATCTGGGGAATGTAGCTGAAGAGCTGTGATTGTATCATAGGGCGATACTCCTGAAATAGAATTTTGCTTTGCATTTACCTACACCTAGTCCTGTCTTATTCCTTCTTTGTGTTGTCTTCTTACCAATTAGGATGAGAAGAGGGATGCAAAGGAAAAAGTTACTATTCTAATTTGCATATTTAAAGTGAGACGTTTTTTTCTTTTGGATCTGTGTTAAGTCAAAAGAATCTTTGAGGGAAAAAGTTCCTCCTAACTCATTTTCCTCCCAACTTCTCCAACAGTGTCAGGAGAATGACAAAGCATGCTGGGCTTTCCTGTACTTGATGGACAGGGAGTAAGACTTGTGGCTAGGAGAGGACCATTTCTAAAGGAAGCAGTCAGTCTGCTCCTTTTGCTGTTGGTTGTCAGGGAGGGGTTATCCTCAGAAGACAGAGGATAGCAAGGTGAAGAAGAACTGGTTTTGATCTCCTTTGCACCTCGTAGATGGGAAGTATACTTGCACATGTGTGTGAAATAGGGGGTACATGTCTAGGATGCTGTTGTGGATTTAGTTCACAGGTTGGCCTTGTAGCATTGTTAGTCCTAAGGAAGGCTCAAGTTAGCTTTCCCAAATCTCCCTTAACTCTCAAGTGGTTGAAAATTCAATGTGGTCTTCAAGTCTTAAGGGCCAACTGACAATTAAGCTTTGCAAAGTTACAGAGGTTGTCAGACAAAACTTCCTTCAGTGGACAGAGAAGGGATTCCTGCTAGGGTCTCAGTTCTGCCAGCAGGAATTCATGATGGACCAGGCTGACAGACCAGACTGATGCCAGCTATAGACATAGCCACAGCGGAATGCCCATGGAGCATGGTCATAACTCTGTGGTCCTTAGGAGACAGCCCATTCCTAGCAGCAGATCCCAGGCTACATTTTAAGGACCTTAGTAGCTTTCTCCTACCTGTCTCCCCATAGTCACAAGATCCATAGCCACACCCTTCCTACCTTCCCTGTCCTGTGGTGTAATTTTCAAGAGAGGCAGGGGGAAATTCCAGACTTCAGACAGTTTGACACATGGAGAGTTTATGACATAGTCCAAGAAGAGATGTGATACCAAAAAGACTAGTAACTAGGTTAAACAAACATTTCTTTTTAAAAAAAATATCTCATTTCTTTCAATTAGGTGAAAGCCTTTGAGAAAAACCAAATCAATTACAGAAGAATAAAAAGGTTATTTGTTTTTGTACATCTAAGGACAGTGTAAGTGAATATTGATCCCGATTCAGTGTGTGATTTTTGTTTCCTAAACTTTTTTAGGAATGAATTATTTCCTAGGCTTTTTAGGAAGCTTCCAAATTACATCTGCCTTTACCAAAGTTAGCAGAGGCTTGCCCTACCGCAGTGGAGGTGAAATGGGAAAGGGACTCCTTCCTGAATGATCACAAAGAGGAGAGAGAGAGAGAGAGAGAGAGAGAGAAAGAGAGAGAGAGCGAGAGAGAGAGAGAGAGAGAGAGAGAGCTCTTGTTGGTTGAATCAGAGCTTCAAGTGAGCAGATTTGCACAAACCAATATTATTGTATCTCTTAGAAAAATCTTCTCTGCCTCCCAATGACAAATCTAAATGTTTCAAGGTGTCTCTGGAACTGAGGGTAAAAGCCATCCTGGATTTAACTTTGCAACAAAGAAGCACCAAAGCTGTCCTCAACAACTGTGGAAACAAAAGAAGACTCTGCCTCTAGCCAATAGTGACCTTTCCAGGATACTATGTGTGTTTCTTCAACTTCAAACAATACTTACAATTTGAACTAGATTTGTTGCATTTGTTGTTAAACAGTTTCATACACATGTAAAGTACATCTGATTACTGTAACTCCCATCCAGTCTAATCTTCTTCCCAACCCTATTGCCCCCCCAGGCTTAATTCATTCTCTTTCTAGTATTCATGTCTCCTGTGTTTCTTTGTTTTTTTTTGTTTGAGACCCACTGCCTGACCACGAGTTTGGGACTGTCTGTTGGAGCTGGATGGGTATCTCAGTGGGCACTCAGCTAAAGGCAATGATTACCCCTCCCCCAAGACCCATCGCAATATCCAATGCTTCAGAAAGGAGGAGTATACTATGTGGGCCAGTCCACAGCTCATGACTGAAAGTGGATGTTTTGAGAATTACACATAGCATAGACACAGCAGACCTAGGTAAACCCTTCCATGTAGAAATGCTACTAACATTATGAAGATGACTAGAAAAAATAGGACCAGTATTTAATTTTGTGGACATTAAGTCTAGACCTTAATGTTTAGGGACACACTGGCTACAAGGGGAAGTTATATGAGAGGAGCCATCAAATGGCTTTTGTCCTTAGAGTCAGTCCTTAGTGGCTGAGCAGACAGGGGTATGAGTCATCTGTTACCCTGTGTTAGGAACTTGCATATCTTATTATATATTTTCCCTTAATATCTTTGTGAAGCAGAGAATTTCAGATAGATTTTATTTGTAAGAGAATTGAGTGTCTAAAAAATAAGGTGATTTTCTCAGGCTGCAGTGAATGAGGAGGGTGGGTGACATTCAAAACTAGACCTGACACATGATCACGTGAATCCCACTCTTTTCTATGTGGCATAGGTGACACTTAGGAAAGGAGAGGAAAAGTCACAAGGACACTAAAGGGTCCTCCTATGCAGAATGACTTTTCCTGTGTCTTTTTCTTCTTTCCATTTTCTTTCTCTAGAAATGAAGTATTTGTTTTCTTCCCTAGACTTTGAACACAGTGGTTGCTAGGGATATGGGCACTTTATTATCTTTTTTTTTTTCATACCAGTAGTTAAACATACAGCCTTGTGCATGTTAGGCAAACATTCTATCACTGAGAGACACCATCAAACCTCTTTTTATAAGGCAATGTGTCACTAAGCTGCCTAGGCAAGCCTTGAACTTACAATCCTTATGTTGGAGCTACCTGAATAGCTTAACAATTTATTGTTCTTACCTCAAAACACACAAAAGAATGTGTTGGCGAACATGCTTAAGCCTTTCACTGGTTGAAAGAGTAACCATAGGCAACTGGAACCCAGGAAGCACACTGATGCAGGCATATAGAATGTTTCTTGCAGATATATATGTTTACTGATATAACATTAACTCAGTTAGAAAACCTACTGGTTTGTATAATGTCGCAAATGGCTTATGAGGTTATTTGATATTCACACTAATTACACCAAATAGTGCTGTATAGGCAATAAAAACATAGGAGATGTATAAGTACACCATTTCTCCTGCCAGAGTGATCATTGCCACAATTTTCTGAATTGTGCAATCTTCCTTTGTTTTTCTTTTTTCTTCTTTCTGTAATGATCAAGATGGGCTTAGTTCCTTATTTTTCTTGTGTGTGTATGTGTGATTGAGATTTTTCAGAGTCAGAATGCGAGCAGGAAACCACAGTGGGCAGTGTTTGGGACTCAAGAATAGCATAGAAGGTGATTAAACTGGAGTTCTATTGCAGTGTGTGTGTGTGTGTGTGTGTGTGTGTGTGTGTGTGTGTGTGTGTAAGCAGAACAAACCAAAGGAGAGGTAAAAATGGAAGCGTTTCCTGGTTTTCTAGGTACTATTGTGCTACCTTAGGTCTTGCACATATCCTCTTCTACTGGTGGACTTATGAACTGAAGATGAATTATACGGGAAGCCTGTGGAGATGAGCATCTATTTTGATGGCATTTTCTGCCTGGGTCATTTTCAGGAGAGAACCACATGGTGGCAATGTTGCATCATTTCTCACAAACCCTTTGCTCACTGCCTGATTCCAGGTAAATTCAATTGCTAGGCAATAAATTGGGAGATGATGTTGGTTTAACCAGTGAACATTATGCTCATTTTTTGGTACCACTGATTGTGTTTTTTATATGATAGAATACATTTCTACCCCTTGTTAGAACACTTGTGTAATTCCAGTAACAAACACGGACACTGTCTACAGTCAGGTCATACAGACCTGGCTTTTCCCAACACTGAACTAATTGGTTTTATTCCATCCAGCCAACACCTGCTTGAGAAGAGTACTTAGTGTCACATAACAAACCACCCACTTAGAAATAAGAAAACTGTCAAAATTCCACTCAACCCCCCTTTGCCAAGCTGGGCTCCCAAATGAGGTCTAATGACTTATATTAGTGGGTTCTCTTGAAGAAAACTCTGTTTGTCAATATAAGTTTCTGCATACAGATATTTTGTTTGTGGTTGTCAGGTGTTCATATGTTTTGATATATGATATTGTTTGGGATCTTTTCTCTAGTAGGAGTTGGTCTCTGACAACATGCTCCAACTTTAGTACTGTGATTTCTAATCATGCTGGAAAAAGGAGGCTAACTCAAATGATGTAGGGATTGGTGCCTTCCTAGATTGGATGCTGTATACCACTCAGTTAAGAGTTGCTCGAAGTGTGAAGGAGGTGGATTTGTGTAGGAAGTCTAGGGGAAGTGTGCCATTTTCAGAGCTTCTCCAACTTTACCAGGTTTTCAAATCACTCAGAGGACTTGCTAAAGCAAATCCCTTAGACCCAGGCCATAGTTTGTGATTCTGTACTGCAGAGTCATGGCCTGAGAGTGAGCCTTAATAACCAGTTTCCAGGTCATGGGGTCTCTGGGCCCAGGAACACCTTTCCTTAAAGTGGAGGCAGCAGCAGATTCTCATGGAAGTACTCTGTATGGATTGGAGAGAAATGCTGATTCGTGGAGGGAGGATATGTATCAGGATCTAAAGATGAAGATTCAAACACAGGCCCCATACATAAGAAGCTGGTTATTAAGAGGCAAAGCCTCTAAATTACGATTGTGCTTAGTGCTGGGATTGGATCTTGGATCTGCAGATTAACATGGGGTCTTTCACAAATGACTTAACTGTTCAATCTTACTCCTCATGGGTGAAAGAGCAAGGTCATTATTAGGGCTGAAGAGATGGCTCAGCAGTTAAAGAGCACTGATTGCTTTTCTCACAGCCTCAGGTTTGAGTCCTTGCATTTACATGGCGACTTACAACCATCTGTAATTCTTCCCCCCCCCCCCCCCGAGATCTGATGTTCTCTTTCAGCTTCTATGTGTTTCAGGCATTTGGGTGGTACACAGTCCTACATACAGGCAAAACACTCATGCACATAACATAAAAAGTCCATTATGTCAATATTTTTGGAAGTAAAATATTTGATACAAGGCTATTTGAATCAGGATTTTCTCTTTCCTTTCTTTTTCTCAGTTTCTGTGTACTCCTGAGATTACCCTGTACAATATAAAGCACTACTGCTACAAGAGTTAACATTGCACAGAGCTCATCATCTCAAGTCTTCCCAGGTCTGCTAAATGGTTGTATTCTGTCCACTATTATTTGGTTGAAATCACTGGAAAAATCCATATTTTCATAATACATCTAGAATATGGGACAAAGCCCTGGACAACTCCCAGAATCATCTCCAGCACCTTTTCCAGATTGGCAGAATGAACCTTGTTCTTTTTCATAGCTCCCTCACCCTGACTCTGTGATGGCAGAGATTGAGCAGAGAGTCCCCCACTTGCTAGGTAATTCCTATGGCTGAGTCCCCCAGCGCACTTTTTAAAGAGACAAGGTGGAAAGAGTTGATTAAATGCTGTTTGGCTTAGAGAATGTGTAACATTCAAGTTATGGGATCATCTGGATCAATTTCCGGATCATAACACCCTTGATTTGAAGATATTAAAGACCCAATTACATTTCTGCCTATAACTATTTGTACAGTCTGGGTTGTCCTTTTCCCAGAGACCCAGTTTTCCTTTCTGTGAAATGGATTTGAAGGAGGCCAGGCTTCTTAAATCCCATTCTTTTGTAGAGTAATTGGGTTACATTTTTTAAATGGAGAGGATCCACAGCTCTTACCAGATTCTAACTGGGAACTGTGTTGGTAAAAGTTTTAACCTTAGGTTTTTCTGAAGAGCATACTCAAGTCTGACCTTGCATTTGTGCAGTGATGCTAACATTCTCAAGTGCATTTTCAATGCACCTGTGCAATAGATCACTTAGTTTTTTTTAAGTGTTATGTAAATACCACTTAGGAATCAGATCACACATGGGAGTATACTTCATAAATAATTGTGAAAAGTGTAGAAGATCAATGGCCCAGGAAAAGATAAATTCACAAAAGACTGATTGTATCCCTGTCAGAAACTGGGTTTTTTGTGGTATACTGAGAATTGATCCGATTTAAAGTGATAGGTACTAACTCAAGTCACAAGAAACGGATGCAAAAATTGGAATGCCGATGTGAGTTTTTAAAATGAGAAGGAACATCTGCTCCCTTTCCAGCCGGCACTGCATCATCAATTGGTGGTTTGCTGAGTGGGGATTCAGAGCCAAAAAAGGCAGTTTCCAGGAATATTTCCTTTGAGTCAAGATGAGGTTCCAATTAACAAACATCACTGATTACTTTCTTTAGAGAACCAAGGAGTGCTTTCTGCCTCCCCCCTCCAGTGTTGTTTGTCTGTCTGTCTGTCTGTCAGGAGGCATTCTTATTTCTCTCTTTTTCAGAAGCATGGTTCACTCTGCCCCCAGATATGCTTTAAAAAGCCAATTATTTTTGTTTATGAAAATATTCTCAGCCACTATTGTGTGCTTTTTCTATTCACAATGCCCTTTAGATTGTTAATGCATGTTGCAAGCAGCTTCCGTGTCTAACCTCATATAACCTGATGCTATACATCATTATTCTTGAGTTTCTTTCAACTATTTCAATGAAATGGAGGCTTTTTGTTCAAGGAAACCTTTTTCAATTGTTCTCGCTGTATGAACTGTGCATACAAGAAGTTTCTTAGTCCATAAACTGAAGACATTCTCAAGAATGTTTTTAGCCCCATGAAGTTGACCATCTCTTCCTTCTCTGCTGATAAGAGTAGCAAAAATCTTACTAGTTTAAAGATCCTTATTATCCTGAATATCTCATGCATATAAACTTGATACCTAAGAAGACATTTTATAAATTTTGTATCAATAGTTGTCACAAAACCCAATATTACATGCTGAGATTGCACATTTTAGTAAGCATATTCTATATTATATATTTACACAAAATATCCAAAGGCATTTTCACCATTGAAGGTGATCTGTTCAGTCACTCTCACCTGACATATCTATATTGTGATATGATTTTGAAAAATTATTTACCTAGTTTGTCAGAAACACATTGAGCACAGAAAAGAAAGTGACTTAGAATTCACGTAACCTCATCCTTAGGAGGCTAGTGACGCAAACAAAATCTGAAGCAAAGAATTTTGGGAGCACAAAACAGGATACTAGAAATATTTGGTTTTCCAGCCTTTTTATTTAATGTATCTCTCTGTGATTTTGCTGAATCTGAGTAGGGAGTTTGTACTTGTAACTTGTGATCATCGTTTTCTCATTGCCTGTCTCCTCTTCTGCTGCCTGTTTTCTGCCCTTGATGATGGACCTGCTTCAGCTACTCAGGTCGTTGCCTCTAGGTACCCTCCTTTGATTTCCTGTAAACAGTAGTGTCCTGGAAAAATCGCAAATTTATTCTGTCTAAGGCATATGTAATTGACTGTAGTGTCATATATGAACTATCCCATTTGACATTTTCATTTAACAGGAAAAATTTAAAAGAATACTTTTCTGCTTCTAGAATTTTAGATTATAGAAAAATGGTAGATGAAATTTTGAGAGAGAGATGGGTGGAGGCCTGGGGACCTGGGAAACTATCCTTTGCCTCATTAAACCAGATGTGGTCTCACATTTCTAGGTCTTCATTCTCTGTAGTTGTTTCTAACTGTGAAGTTGATATAAATAACAGATGGGTTCCTGGCTACCCCTTTGAGATCAAGCATGCATTAACCTCTGGAGCTATTTTATAGTAATTAAGTGATGAACCTCTTTGAGGCTTGTGTGTATATCCACAGCTTTTGTCCTTGATTATCAAGTGAATGAGCTGAGGAAGTAATTAGCCATTGAAGTTCCTAGGTTCAAGTTTGCATCAGTAACTCCTCTGCATTGGAGGAAGGAAGTGAGACTTCTACTTGTTTGTTTGTAGCATATGCATAGTTTTAATTCCATTGCAAGTTGGAGATGAATCCTTTTATTTCTAAATCCTACGCCAGGCCTTGCTGTAAGCTGACCTTTTGTGAGGGCCTAGGCTTGGCTGGGGAGTGAGTGATGTTGACACTTAGCTTAGAAATGTCTTGAAAGGTGAGCTAGCTGCCTTTGCCCCTAGACAATGCCCTTACTTGGCTATATGGATAGGATTGCTGTATTGATGAGATACAACTGTATCTTATCATTGGGAAACATTCAGAAATAACACCTTTGTTGGTAAAGAAGAGCTTCTTCACCTCTCACTCGTAAAGGTTAATATAGCTGAAGCTCTATTCTGAGTACCGAGTACTCAGAATACATTGAAGGAAATACCAAGATTGACAAAAGATTGCTTTTACATACTAAGAGATTAAAGTAAAGGCATATTAGTAAACAAACTGAATGTTAGAATGCATTTAAGTGATTGATTATTTCTGGGGGAAGCTTTTGAAGGAGGTATTGAGGTGGGCCATGAAGAATAGATAGGTGTTAGCTAGACAGAGGACAGAAGGCTACAGTGGGAAGAAACAACCTTATTAAAGCTGGAATCTGAAATGAGCTCCCATAGGTTCATGTTTTGAGTACTATTGGTGGTGAGTAGGATTTTAGGAAACTGTGGCACCTTTAGAGAGTGGGTCCCCTTGGTGGAAGTAGGTCACTAAGGGAAGGACTTTGAGGGTTTATCTTGCTTCTAGTATCAAGCTATGTTAGCTGCTTCCTGTTTGCTAGAATGTGAACAAGCTTCTACTTTCAGCTTTTGCCAGGATGAACTGAGCTACCCTAGACTTTCCTCATGGCAATGACTGAAATTTTTGATTCCATGAGCCAAGATACAGTCTTCCTCAATTAGGTTGATTGTGTCAGGCATTTCATCATAGTTATGAGAACAGTGACTAATAACATAACACATAGAAATATCTGGAGAATAAAATGGATGAACTGTGGATAGTGTACAACAGGTAAACAGAATGCTAAAAGACAAGATTGAAATAATAAGCAAGGGTCAAAAGGGAACTTTAATCCATGTGAGGAAGTTTGAAATATACTCTTTAGGCAAAAAAAGCCCCTTCAAATAATTTTATTTGGTAAGGATATGAATTGGAATAAAACCACAATCTGGGAAAAAAGTATGTGAATATTCTGAGTGGTGGCTTCAAGGAAGCTGTGGTGATGACCAAATAGGTTAGATGATGTCATAGTCTAGGTAGGAAATGAGGGAATCCAAACTTAGACATGTTTAGTGCGTATGAAGGGCAGGGCACACATTCAGAAGGTGATTAGTATAGAGACAAAAAAAATATCATAATACAGCTCTAAATGTGAGAGGTAATATGACAGGAAAAGTAGAAAAATGTTTCTTGAAGGGAAAATCAAAGGTACCATAGCAATTTCCTGGGGGGGGAAAGGGAAATTTCTTTAAATCAAAGACTTGTATAATACATTATAGACTTGTTTCATCTTTGAATCCCTGTGACCTTTTTTATTGAGGACTAGGTATTAAATTACAATTTCCTTCTATCTTGTAAAGTCAAAAAACAAAATAATGCCCAAGGTATAACATATTAATGCTCCTTTTGATAATAATGAGAACATTTGATAAAGACACCAGCCCTACTGTGAGAGGACAAGGTCTTTAATGTCTTACAGTCCATTCAGGGAGACAGACAGGCCAATAAAGTGCAATGGACTGTGGTATGCTATCACTCATACATAACAGCCAGACACAGTACAGTAGGGTGTGTTTTGGGTATTGCATCAACCCTTTCATGGGGAGTGACATGGTTGGATTTGGGTAGGAAAAAAGAGCTTGGCAGACTATAGGATGGTTTGGCATAAGATGGAAGACCCAGGAGACAAGCACTTAGTTGGAATAGCATGTTTGAGCTGCAGATCTGGCCATATAGGATTATAGGAAGGAATTTGACTTCTGAGTTCTGGAAGTTTTACTCAGTTGCAGCATTGCTATAGGGACTAATGTTGTGATGGACTTTGGCTTTGCAAAGTGGTCATTTGCTAATAGTTGGAATTTTTATACCTCTATGATAGTGAGAACATGTGATGAAGACTGGATAGCTCCACTGTGAGAAGACAGAATAGAGATGGCAGAAAGAGATGGATGGAATACAAGACATGGAGATTGCTGCTATTTGCGGAGCATGCTCTCCTGGGTGGGAGGAGTTTACATAGGCTTCCAAATGCTTTTTGTAGTAGCATGATGCAATATGAGGAAGCCAGAATGCTCTGAATGAGGAATAGAAAGGAATAATCCTAGATTTTTAATGCAAGCTAGATTTTTATGACAGCAATAGTAGTAACAACAAATAGTATTCCTATGAGCATTGGAAGACAGTACTTCATTCAATCATCATAACAACTCTATGAAGAAAGTGAAGTTCAGAATATTAATAACAAAATGAAATTAGATGGTAAATGGTAGAACTTGATCTTCAACCTAAGCAGCCAGGCTTGAGCATCTACATGCTTCATCACTGAGTCATACCCCCAGACTTTATCAATAAGGGAAGAAATGTACTGACAGATACTTGGACTGTGTTTATTTTCTTATCTTCTAAATTCTAAAGTAAATCATTCTAGTACAATGTGTTGCTTAATGGAAAGGGAAGGATATTTTCCTTGTTTATGAACTCCAGGTGAGAACAGTGAGCAGGGAGAGAAAGAATCAAGGACAGAAGGATTCTGGGATGCCTAATGTGCTGGCTGGACCTTTGGGATGAACTGATTGCATTTGCTGAAGTGTGTCTTATTGTATCTAAAGGTGATGTCAGTGAACCTGTGCCTGCTCTCATCAGCCTGCTCCTGGCAGTGGTGGGTAGCGGAAGCCAGGATGAAAGAGGAGAGAATTAGAAGTAACTGAGACCTCACCAAGTCATGCACCTGGGAGATGAAAAGGTGAACCTTGTTTGAAATTGCATCTCCTGGGCCCACTTCAGTGTGAGTGTTTTCAGAGAGTCTTGTGCTGCACACACTTTCCTTTATTTTAAAAGCTAAAACATTGATTTTTCTAGAGATAAGAAACTCACCTTAGTTGTGAACTAATGCCTTAGTTGAATGTAAGGATCAGTGTCTCCATGGCATTATAACCCCTGGGCAGTGTTTCATAGCAATTACCTGTACAACCAGTTGCTATAGTTACCTATTGTCTATGCTTCAAGAGGGAAAAGATCTGGCTTTACTAGTTGGCAGGAGAAATAGGTACTGAGGTCTGATAAGAAAAAGTGAGACTTGCAGAAAAAATTAAATCTATATATTCATGAATTGGAAAGGTTTATCCTAATCAGTAGCCAGTGATTAAAAACTTTCACACCCCTTCATATGTCAACCACTCTAGATCTTGGAGGAGAACATGAAACAGCCCTGTTTGTAGTAAGTGACCACATTTTCATAGTTGAAAGTGGTTAAACTGGAGTGAGCACTTGATTCAGGCTGGGATAACTGAATTCTCTCCATTTGAATTTGGAACTGAAATTTTCCTAGTTTGTCTATGACCACATAGCAGGTACTGTCCAATGGGGGTCATTTTCTCCTTTGTAGAATGAAAAGACAAAACATATCTATGGAGGGAGAATGAGCCTGTTTGCAGATGAAGAAGAAAAGCATAATTATTTTCTGTAGTTCCTGAAGATGTCTGTCCCTTCCAAAGGCAAGACTGTAATTCTGCCTTAGAACCTTTCTTTTTCTTGTTTATTATTATTATTATTATTATTACTATTATTACTCTGACTCACAAGAGTTTCTATAACTTCTTGGTAAAACTGATACTTTGCCCTGGAAAAGATTATTGTATAATTGCTGTTATGGGCTAAAGTACTTCCTTTGAATGCATGTGTTGAAGTTCTAACTCATAGGACCTCCGAATGTCAATGCGTTTGTAGTCTGGGTATTTGGAGAGCTAAGTAAGTTAAAGTGCAGTAATGGTGGGTGGATAGGCTAGTGTGCATTGCATCTTTTGAAGAAGAGATTAAGGACATAGATGTGAGACATTGTGAAGACATGGGGAAGAGGTCCACATACAAGCCAAGGTGAGTGCCTTTAGAAGAATACAACTCCATAGTATTTTAGTCGCAAGTGACTAGTCTTCAGAATTACAAGGTAATACACTTTATGTAAGCCATCCAATCTTATATGAAAGCTCTAGTATACTGATAAACCATTGACAGAAGTTGTGAGACTATAATCCACCACTCCCCCACATTGGCTTCCATGCAAGGAAGCTCAGTAATGGAGTAACCGCCAGGTCTTTTCTTAACAGTGATCTATGAAGATAGCAGTGAAAAGATCTTTTATTTTGGCTAAAAAGTAAGTCAATAATTGGCATTCAGGGACCCTGAGTGAGTACACCATTAGAAGAATACATCTTCCTAATGCCTTCGCTTGGATAAGTTAAAGGTATTCAGCTTCATGCCCTCTCAAGGAAGATGCTCAATAAGCTTTAATGCTAGGTAGAAAAATGGTTCTTCTTCTTTCTTCCCCCTCCTAATTGGAATGAATGAGTGCTCTGTCTCTACTTCCTTCCAACTCAGGTGAAAATGAAGTGAGTCACTTCTCAGGAAGTTCAGCAAATTGCAGGTTTCCCCACTTGCCCTTGAGGTCCCAGGTTAGAGTCTGTAAACGCATTTTCATCAATTATCACTACGTTAGAGAAGTATGTAAAGGAAGCTGTCTAGACACTTTTAATCAGGACAAAGTATTTAGGGAAATACTGTTGAGACCCAGAAAAAGTTGAGAGGAGAGGTGAAGGCCAACTGAGGAAGATGTGGATTTAATTGAATAACAGTAGCATTTAAAAGGTCACAGCCAAAGCCAAGGTGTAAGCGAAATACAAATAGTTTGTAGACTCACATAGCACCTGTACCAATAGACACAGCAATTGTCAGAATCTAAGCATCTGTATGTGGACTGCAAAGCATTGTTTTTCCTTGAGAAAAGCTTACCTTTATGTAGGGTGGTTTTTGATGTGCTTTTGAGGGAGTAGCCATAGCTAGCTACCACATGTGGCTAATTAAGTTTCAACTCATGTAGTTAAGAATATTGGGATATCATTGTTTTGGAGCATTTTGTAGAGAGAGGCTTTCATTAAAAAAATCAGAGGGTGCTTTTGAATTTTCAGTGAAGAAATATTGAATAAGGATGATTAATGAATGAATTCATGGATGTTTGTATACATACTATCGTGTTTTTGCTGTACATGAGACCAGAAGATACACACTGGTGGCCTTTAGCACAAATGATTCCTGTGGGAGTTTTTGTTTGGCTCAAGCAATCAAAAAATATTTGAGCTAAATAGTTAAGCATAGAAAGAGTTCACATAGTATTTTGAAAAGCTGTGTGTTTAGCTTCTTTTGTAAGCTCCTTGGGCATTTCTGTCTGACAATGACAGCATGGAGGCTGGTGATGGCTCATTCCCAGCCTGGTCCCAGTGACTACCGGGGTATGTGGCCCAGGCTATATAGAGGTAGATGAAAGAAGAGGTCAGGAGATGGCCTCAAAAGCCAGCAAGTGCCAGACTTTAAGACCATAGTAGTCTTGGTGTCAGTGGGGCACAAGTATGGTAAAAGAAAGTGCCATTGAGCAGGGGTATGGGAGACCATCAAGTACCGTGATGGGGCTGGAGCAAATTATGAGTGCAGACATGTATTCTAGAAGAATGGAGCAATTTGGACACTGCAGAGGATGAAGTCACTCTCTCCTTAAGCTGACTTTGGAGGGGGCACTGCTTGCTTGACTTAACACCCTTTAAAGAATTAACACTTAATAAGTTGGAGGGTAAGGCATTTCATCCAACTAGCAGCTTATTTACTTTCCTTTTTTTAAAAAAATGAATTAGCAGTATAGATCAAAGTCCCCCCTTGAAATCTCTACTTGTCAATCCCAGTGTTTTTGTCAGTCACTTAAAACAGAAGTGTCCGAAATGATGTTCACTCTAGTTCACTCTGGTTCTTCCTGGTGTCATCTCAGGAACTAGCACCTTCTCCGGGGAGCTTCAAAAGTTGGTGGTGACCTCTGTCTCATTGCTTTCCATTCTCCTCAAGAAAATTCTAAGCATGAAGCTGTGTCAGTTTTTCACTGCAGTGTCTTCTAAGTCTTCACAGTCCTCTCTGACTTTACCAATCTCCTGATATTACTACCAGTGCTTTGACCAGTGCAAGGGTAGAAACCATTTTTCATGATTATCTTGCCCAGCCACAAACTGTTTTTCATAGGACATAAGTAGCCTGTTCATAAAGACCCCAATTGGTCTCCTCTTCTCTTTGCAGTTATTTCAACAGCTTCATATGACTCTCAAAATCCAAACCCACATGCTTTTCCTCATGCTTACATCCACATCCTGGCAAAATTAAAGTATTAGCTCTTTAAAGATTTTTTTTAATTGTGATATAATTACATCATTTTCCCCTTTCCTTTTCTCCTCCCATCCCCATATATTCCTTCTTGATCTCTTTCAAATTTATGGCATCTTTTCCCATTAATTGTTTTGCATACATATTTGTATGTGTACACATGCACACACACACACACACACATTCCTAAATACATAAATACAACCTGCTCAGTCTCTATAATGTTATTGTATATTTGCTTTCCAGGCTGACTATTTGAATTGATGTGCCCTTCCTTAGGACAACTGTTTCTCCCAAGCTCAGCATTTCTTAGTAGCCTAGAGTTCCATTAGCTTTTTCCTTGCCTTGCAATCTTGCTGTTTTCCTTGGCAAATCCATCTCATAGGAAAGTCAGTCACTCTAGTTCCTAACTCAAAGCATGAGTGGGAATATGTTTCTGTAAGGAATATAGAGAAATGATTTTGTTGTTCTTTAAGAGATACTTGATTTTTAATTTGTCTTTTCAGAACTTGCTGTAGTAGGTAGTTCCAATTTCTCCTGCTGTTTAAATATCAGCAACCCATCTTTACTTAAAACTGATAGTAGTAATTGTTTTATGTGTTTGAACAGGATAATGATTAAGTGGCCTTGTGCCAATTTGAGTATTAGTCTTCTGGTTCTTCCAGAAGCAAATTTTAGGACCATCTTATTTGGTCCTTTAGTTATATGGGCTTCCTTATTTTCACAAGACTGGCCTCCTGCGAGGTCAAGTTTTTTTGGTGTTGTGTAAAGTCGGATCCAGACTTCTGATTAGCCATTATGTAATGATTGGTATAAGTGGTTCGTAGAGGCACAGAGTCCCTTATGACAGGTACTAGCTATGTGTGGTGGTTTAAATGCATTAAAATGAGATGAGATTAAAATTTCAGTTTCTCGGTTGTAGTGGAGATATTCCAAGTGCTCAGATGGCATATGCGGTGGCATTTCTGTGTCATCTCTGGAGTATCTGCTGGCTAGACTACTGAGAAGTTCCACACTGCCAGGGTCTTTGACATACGTGACAACATGAGCAGTTGAATTTCAAGAGGGTACCCCTCTGGGAGCAGGACTGGGATTGAGGGAGGTTAGGGGTTTGGACACAAAGGACTGAGGAGTCTAGGCCCACAGAAAACTCAGTCTACAGCCTTCTTCACTTTGCCATAGGATCCAGTTCATTGTGAGGGAGAGAAATGAGCAGTGCTCACTTCAGGAGTTTGAGAAGGTACAGTGATGTGGCGCCCTACCCAAACTCTCTTTTTGTGTCACAACCCTACTGCTTATTTCTGAAGCACCCTTTCCTCTTAAAGGAATTTCATGCTACATTCTCATTTTGTGGCCACTTGTTTTTCCCTTTCTTCTACCTCTGAGTCTTTAGGTCAATAAAGAATTCTTATTTGAGGCTTGGCATAGGTAGATGAGCAGATTATTTTATAGTTTATCTGAATGGCTGCTACTGTTCTAGATGACGATGCTCTTAGCAGGCAATGCATGTTAAGGACTCACTGTGTTCTAGCCTTTGTGCTAGCTTCTGACCTTATTTTATAGTTAGGAAAATCTCTGACATGGTTATTGAATGGTTAAAGTTGTATTCCCATACTATTGTATGTGTCTCTGTCTCTTAAATAAAGGAAGTTCATGGTATGTATTTATGTGTATTTTGGAGGAGTGCTAAAATTAACTAAATGACATGGGAGCCACTTAGAGCAATACTGCATATTAATTTTATTTATTCTCCATATTTATTACTGCTAACTGTAATTTTACTTGTGTAGGTTTAAGCATGTTAAAAATGAAAAAAGTAATATGATGGATTAAATGCTACCTCCCTGTAAGTAGTGAATGAAAAGTCAGGGTAACAAAGAATCAAATACTGGAAGAGTATTGGCAGTCACAAACTGGACAGGTGGATAGTGCAGAGCAATATGACAATAAGATAGTGCAGAGGAAGGAGAAAGATGTGGTTTTAGTGCCTGGCTTCCTGCTGTGTGGACAGAATCAGAGCCTCACTCAAAGGATAATCTAACCATTGCTGTGAAAGGCACTCAAAGAACCACCCAAAGGCCAAGGTCACAGTTCTGGTAAGCCTTGAATCCAGGGGTTCCAGTAAGACTTGGGGTAGGGGGATTAGGATTCCTACAAAGTTCCTACTGTGTGATGGGTCAGTAGTTGTAAGTCATTCTACACATCTCCAGGCCTGTGGCTGAGTAACATCTTGAGAAGAAGTCTGTTGTTTAAGAATGAGTTACTCTTGGGGCTGATAAAGAGGAATAATCACAAGTCAGGGAGCCAGAGACAACCTATAAGAATGAGAGATAGAGATAGATAGATAAAAAGAGAGATAGAGAGATACAGAGAGGGAGAGACTGTAGATAATGCTGACAGGTTCAAGTGGCAGGAGCCTTTACTTGTGTAGTATACTGGTCAGCCCTAACTTAGTGACTAGGAGGGACAGCTGTAGAGTCTGTGACAGCTGCTGAGGTCACTGGGTACCCAAACCTCTACAACCACAATAACTGTCACAAAGTTTATGGTTGACAGGAGACAAAGCTGAAGCCTCAGCAGCATATTTGGACCCCACAGACTTATCTACTTAGAACACTGTTTAACAATGATTAAGTGCACCTAGACAGATCTCAGTGGTCTTTGCTTCATGTATTTTAGTGTATTCAGGGGACACTGCCTGTACACAACATTAGCCAACCTGAGGGCACTGACTGGGGAATCTGAGGAGTATCAGTGAGCCTGCTGGCCTCACAGACTGCAAGGCTAAGAATGGCCAGCAGGGTCATGGGTATGCAAAGAAGGATACTTCTAAAGGAAGGGAACTCTAGAAGACACCTGGCACTTGATAGGTCTGGGCTCAACAACAGCCTACATGCTAGAAAAGACAAGAGCCTCTTTCAGAAAGAAGTAGCTACGACACTCTTTTTTCCCCTTTGAATTGTATCTTCACTACAGGCCAGTTCATTTTTAACTTTGCTATCTTAAAATATTTATTTCTTATTACTTTTATCATATTTATCCTATTATTAACTAAATAAGAACTAAAAAAAACACTCTTGCTTCTTTCTTTCTATATTTTTTAGTCTTTGTCATTTTTTTCTCTTAATTTGAACATGTATATTCTTTGTTTTTTGTCCTCAACTCTTCCTTAATTTCATTATTTATCCCCCCTCTGTCTTTCTGTCTCTCTCTCTCTGTCTCTCTGCCATTTACTGTCCCTGGCAGTGTGATATGAGTTGGCTTCAATTTATTTAAATTGTTTGTCTATATCATGTTCATCTTAGTCTTCTTGCTACTGTTCTAGTGACTAATTTCCTTTTGAATACCTTTAGGGATTGGTGCCCGAGGGGTAGTAGGCTGCTTACTGTGTAGATACTCAAATAAACGTTTAGGAGATATACAGTACAACAGATACACTAACCATAATATAGGAAAACAAAAACAAAAACAAACACTCCCTATCCCTCCCAAAACAAGGCAGCACAATGCCTCCAAGAGATTATAACTCCTCAATTATGAAAGCCAAGGATACTGAAATAGTTGAAAAGTCAGACAAAGAATCAAAAAGTTTACTTATAGTAGGATTATGCTGGTAATGTTGTAAATATTTGTCCTGCCTATGGGTTTAATAAAGAGCTGATTGGCCGAAGGCAAAAAGGAAGTGTAGGTGGGGCCACAAAGCTAAGAAAACTCAGGAACATCTCAGAGCAGAGACAGACACCAGGCACAGATGCCAGAGTCACCAGAGCTGCCAGGGGACGCAACTGAAATGCTGCTCTGAGAAAAGATACTGAGCCACAGGGGTGAACAAGATGGGTTGAGTTCAGATGAAGGAGATAGCAAATTATATGCCTGGGCCCTAGGACAATCAGCGTAAAAATAATGCAAGTGTTTGTGTCTCTGTGGGACTGTGTGTGTTTTTGTGGGAGTGTGGGTCCAAACCTTGAGGCTAGGCTCGCTAGTCTGGACCAGAAATCATGTACAACATTTACTTTTAACAATATTTGGTGATTTTAAAAATGAAACATATACAAAGATGAATAAAAAAGGAAGTAATTTTAAGATGTCCATCACAATGCCAGCAGTACAGAAGAAAAATTCACTAACATGGATGAGAAAATTCAACCATAGAATTGAGAACTTGAAAACAAAAAGCAACCAAACAAATGCTGGAATTGAAAGGTTCAGTGAAATAAAAATTACAGTTGAAAGCATCAGCAATAAACTAGATTTACCAAAAGAGAGAATATCAGAGACAGAAGATAAGGTTTGAGTAAATTCGATGTTTGGACATCAATAAAAGCAGAAAGTCAAACCAAACCACCACCACCTCCAAAACCCAACAAGTATGGCTGAGAATTCTAAATATGCATAAAAGATCCAACACAAGAGTTTATGGTGTGGAATATGAAGCTGAGATTTAAAGCTAAAGATGTTGAATATCTGATCAATAAAACTATAGCAGAAAATTTACCAAATACAGGAAAAGAAATGGACATCTAAGTATGAGAGGCATTTGGAACCCTTCTTGAGCACAACTACATAAGAGTTTCTTTGTGAAATGTAGTTGCAATGATTAGAAAACCCCCAAACAAAGAAATAACAATAAAATATGCAGGAGAAAATGCCAACTTGTAAAAACAAATACACTGAAATAACACTGGACTTTTCCATAGAAACCTTCAAATATAGAGACATATAGAATAATATATTTTAAGCCCTGAATGTACATAACTTTCAGCTAAGATTACTCTATTCAGCAAGGATATATTTAAAAACTGATGGGGAGATAAAAAACAAAAACCTAAAGTAATTACATGATCTAAAGTAATTTATGACCAAATATACATCTCAGAAGACAAAAGGAATTCTGCACTCAAAGAAAGCAGAAAGCCTCAGACATGAGAGTGTAGGAAAGAATTTTATAAAAGGAGTAGATGAATGCAGGAGAATTAGAAAAGAATAAATCACGTCAATCTCAGGAAACTATCAAGGCCCTAATATAAATATGAGAGAGAGAAAGTAAAGAACAAAGAGTGAATGAATGAACTGTGCAGGAGACAACTAACAAAATTACAGGGACTAGAAAACATAATAATAAATCTTAATAAATATAAATGGTGATAATCTTCTAATTTTAAGACACAGATCATTTGAGTGCATAAAAAATAGGATGGAATATTTGTTGTTTTGAATAACATTCTTCACTAGAAAACAAACAGAAATGGGATATAAAAGGACAGAAATCTCCATGATAAAATGACTCCACAAACGAAGCTGGACTAAGTGTACTTCTGATAAAGTAGTTCTCAAGCCAAACCTTGTGTAATAGAGGTGATAACTCATGTTACTAAGGAAACCATCCACCAGGAAGAAATGCGAATTGCAAATACATCATCCTAGAGTTAGGGCAGTTAATAGAAAATTTCAGATATTCCCAGTGAGGATGACATAGGTAAAATCTGGAGAGTAAATAGATTTACAAGACTGGACTTGGAGCCCCAAACAAAAAGGTAGGATGAAGATGGTTTACATTTCTTCACTTGGTGCTTACTAAGTTGCAGAATAACAAAATCAAAGATTGGCTCCATTGTTTAAGCAGTTTGAAGGAAATAAATGAACAGCATGAATAAATACCAAGAAATATCATATACAGAATGTTAGATACATTTATAGAATTATAGAAACATTACACAAGATATTACCAGGAATGGTTCTAGGATTTCTGGGTCTAGACACTTGGTAGATGGTATCTTTGAATAAAAAGAAAAATGTGGGCTCGTGAGATGGCAAGATGTCTAAATGGGCAAGAATACTTGCTGTACAAGCCTGAATACTTGAGTTCACAGCCAAGCAGTATTATAAAAATCCAGCTGTAGCTGCTTTTGCGCCTGTTACCTTGTGTTGTGCAGCTAGGGTAGAAACTAATGTATCAGCAGGCTTGCTGGCTGCCAGCCTATCTCCAGGTTCAATAAAAGACTCTGAAAGCAATAAAGTAGCAAGTGACTGGGTTATGTCTTTCTGTAGTCTCTGCACGTGTTCACAAGGGCACTCACAGATGCAGCCATACATGAGTACATACCACACTCACATCACACACACACACGCACACGCACACGCACACACACACACACACACACACACCACAAGTTGTAAATTGCTGGAGGTTTTTAACATGTTGGTTTTGATGTTTAAGAGGCTGGTGGAATTAAAGACAGTCTAGCTATAATAGACAGTTACAATCTAGCACATCCTGGATTTCAGAGATTTACAGATTGAAAAAATCCTGCTGGAACAAATTTTAAATGCTTTTAAAATTACACACACAC
>PVIH01023596.1:0-24505 GCA_004025045.1 Sigmodon hispidus | reverse complement strand
AAAAAAAAAAAAAAAAAAAAAAAAAAAAAAAAAAAAAAAAAAAAAAAAAACAATATAAAGAACAACAAGGCAACACTTGAAGAAACTGGTGGTTCTACCACTACAAGACCTGAACAGAGCAAAAAAAGGAAACAACAGCAAAAACACCTTTATGAAGATTATTGAAGCCTTCCAAGAGGATATGAAAAATTCCCTTAAAGAAATAGAAGAAAATACAAACAAAAAATTGGAAGAGATGAACAAATTCTTGAAAGAAAATTAAGAAAAGGTAAACCAAAAATTAACACTTCAAGAACTAAAAACTGAAATAGAAGCAATAAAAAGGCAGAAAATGAGGCAAAGGTGGAAATAAAAAATCTGGAAAAAAAACCCAGCTACAACTACAGATGCAAGCATAATAGACAGTATCCAAGAGACAGAAGAGAGAATTTCTGGAGGGGAACACTCAGTAGCAGAAATAGACACATCACTCAAAGAAAAAGCCAAAACCAAAAAAGCAATAACACAAAATGTTCAGGAAATTTGAGACACCATGAAAAGACCTAAACTGACAATAATAGAAATAGAAGAAGGAGAAGAATACCAGCTCAAAGGCACAGATAATGTATTCAATAAAATTATAGAAGAAAACTTTCCCAACCTAAAGAAGGAAATGCCTATTAAGATAAAAGAAGCCTGGAGAACATCAAATAGATATGACTCCAAAAAAAAGTTCGCTCACCACATAATAATCAAGCCACAAAACATACAGAATAAAGAAAAAATTTTAAGAGCTGCAAAAGAAAAAGGCCAACTTACCTATGAAGGCAGACCCATCAGAATAACTCCAGACTATTCGATGTAAACAATGAAAGCAAGAAGGGCTTGGGCAGAAGTTATATAGTCAATAAAATAACATGGCTGCCAACCTAGAATATTACACCCAGCAAAATTATCAGTCACTGGAAAAGAAGAAGTGAAAATATTTCTATTTGCAGATGATGTGATTGTATACACAAGTGACCCACAAAATTCTTCCAAGGAACTACTACAGCTGACGAACACCTTCAGCAATGTAGCAAGATACAAAATTAACTCAAAGAAATCAGTAGTCCTTCTATACACTAAAGATAAAAGGGCTGAAAAAGAAATAAGGGAAACATTACCCTTTATAATACCTGCAAATAGTATTAAATACCTTAGAGTAACTATAATCAAAGAAGTAACAGATCTATTTGACAAAAATTTTGAATTACTGAAGAAAGAAATTGAAGAGGATATAAGAAAATGGAAAGGTTCCTGGATAGGTAGCATCAACATAGTAAAAAATGGCAATTCTACCAAAGGCAATCCACAGATTCAATGTACTGCCCTTCAAAATCCCAACACCATGTGTTACAGACCTTGAAAGAACAATACTCAATTTCATTTGGAATACCAGAAAAGCCAGGATCGCCAAAACAATTTTGTTCAATGAAAGAACCTCAAGAGACATCATCATCCCCGACTTCAAGTTATATTATAGAGCTACAATAATAAAAACAGCCTGGTACTAGCATAAAAACAGACTTGTGGATCAATGGAATAGAACTGAGGATCCAGACATTAACTCAAAAACCTATGAACACCTGACCTTCCACAAAGAGGCCCAAAATATTCAATGGAAAAAAGATAGTATCTTTAACAAAGGGTGATGGCATAGCTGGTTAGTAATGTGTAGAAAAATGCAAATAGATCCAAGCCTGTTACCCTGCACAAAACTTAAATCCAAGTGGATCAAAGACCTCAACATAAACCCAGTCACTCTGAACTTGATAGAAATGAAAGTGGGAAATACCCTTCTACAAATTGACAAAGGTGACCACTTCCTAAATATAGCACCAGTAGCACAGACACTAAGACCAACAATCAATAAGTGGGATCTCCTGAAGCTAAGAAACTTCTGTAAAGCCAAGGACACTGTCAATAAGATAAAACGACAGCCTAGAGAATGGGAAAAGATTTTCACCAACCCTACAAGTGATAGAGGACTGATCTCTAAGATATATAAAGAACTCAAGAATCTAGAACCCAAAACGAATAACCCAATCAAAAAATGGGGTACAGATCTAAAAAGGGAATTCTCAGCAGAAGAATTACAAATGGCTGAAAGGCACTTGAAAAAGTGCTCAACATCTTTAGCCATCAGAGAAATGCAAACCAAAATAACCTTGAGATACCACCTGACACCAGTCAGATTGGCTAAGATAAAAGGCACAGATGAAAGCCTATGCTGGAGAGGTTATGGAGCAAGGGGAACACTCCTTCATTGTTGGTGAGAGTGTAAGGTTTTTCAGCCACTCTCGAATGCAGTATGGCAGTTTCTCAGCAAACTGGTAATCAGTCTCCCAAAGACCCAGTGATACCACTACTGGGTGGATACTCTAAAGATGAACATTTGCACTCCAATGGCATAAGCTCAACTATGTTCATAGCAGCATTATTCATAATAGCAAGAATCTGGAAACAATTAGATGTCACTCAACTGAGAAATGGATTAACAAAATATGGTGCATTTACACAATGGAGTACTACTCAGGAGTGAGGAAAAAATGATATCCTAAAATTTGCAGGCAAATGGATGGATTTGGAGAATATCCACCTGAGCAAGGTATCTCAAACCCAGAAAGATAAGCAGGGGATGTACTCACTCATTAGTGAACTCTAAACAAAAAAAGCAAACAGCAAAGCATGTCCAAAACCACTGAACAGCTTCGGAACTGAAACATCTTAAACTGACGCGTGGATCCCACTCCCCGTAGAGGAACACTTGACTCAGTCTCGATGATGGGGGAAGAAAACTGGATTTGCCAGGAGTGGATGAAGAACTGAGCAATATTGGGACCTTGGGACATCCTGCCCATGATGGGGAGGAGATGGGGAGATGTGGAGAAGAAAGAGTGACCTGAGGGGGTGAGAGCAAGAAGGGATCTTGAATAAGAATATACACAGATAGAAAATGTGACTTTATTCATAATAAAAAAAATTTTTAAAGTAAAAAGAAAAATGAAAAAAATAAATACTACTAAAGCTCAAATCCCACATCAATTCTCACAGTCTAATACTGGGAGACGTCAATACCCCACTTTCATTCACCCTTGGATAGGTCAATCAGAAACTCAACAGAGAAATAAGGAGTCTAATGGAGGTTGTCATGCAAATGGTTTTAATAGATATTTACAGAAGCTTCTACCCAAATGCAATGGAATATACATATTTCTCAACACCACATGGAACTTTCTCTAAAATTGACCACATAATTGCTCATAAAGCAAATATCAATAGATACAAAAAAAGGAAATATTCCCTTGTATTTTTTGCCAGAAGGGTCTTCAGCGTGAACCTGAACCTGGGAATGAAACAAATGGAAGGCAGAAACACAGAGAACGGAAGGACAAGACAAATATCTTTGATCAAGTCCTCAGAAGCTTTATTGTTTCAGCCAATATTTATATAGAATCTCTGCCATGCAGATAGCTGGGAGGAAATGGGTGGGATATTCAAAAGATGGTGGCAAGCCTGTGAAGGGAAGTAACAGACAGGGTAGAATTGATATGGAAATCTATCTGTTATCAGTTGAGGGCCTGGAGGATGTCACCTGCTGATCTGAGAAGGTCAAGGAGAAAGCCTGGAGTCATGGTTTAACTTAAAACAATAAGGGTGTAGTCTTCTGGTAAATGGCTATCTAGGGTATAGACTGCTGGTAAATGGCTAGCTGTAGGAGCTAACTTATAAAATATGGCTAAGTTAGGCTTTGGCTCCCAACATCCTTTCACACCACCAGGGCCTAAAGTTAAAGTTCAACAACATTAAAAATCACAGAAAACCTACCAACTCATGGAAACTAAACATCACTCAGCTGAACCACCTCTGGGTCAAGGAAGAAATTAAGAAAGAAATCAAAGTCTTCCTGGAATTGAACAAAAATGAATCCACAACATACTCAAATTTGAATGACACAATGAAGACAGTCTTGAGAGGAAAATTCATAGCACTACATGACTATATGAAAAACCTAGAGAAATACCACACTAGAGAACTATAAGCACAGTTGAAAGCCTTAGAACAATTAGAAGCAAACTCACCTAGAAGGAGTAGATGGCAGGAAATAATCAAACTTAGAGCTGAAATCAATGCAATTGAAACAAAAAGAACAATACAAAGAATCAATGAATCAAAGAGTTCATTTTTTGAGAAAGTCAACACGATAAATAAACCCTTATCAAAACTAACCAAAAAGCAGATAGAGAGCATCCAAATCAACAAAATTAGAAATGAAAAGGGGGACATAACAACAGATCCCCTGGAAATTATCAGATCATACTTTGAAAATCTATACTCCATAAAAATGAAAAACCTAGAAGAAATGGACAGCTTTGGACAGGCCCATTTACCAAAATTGAATGAAGATCAGATTAATTACCTAAACAGACATATAACCATTGAAGCTGTCATTAAAAGACTCCCAAGTTAAAAAAAAAGCCCAGGTCCAGATGGTTTCAGTGCAGAATTCTTTCAGACATTCAAAGAATAATTGCTACTATTACTCCTCAAACTGCTTCATACAGTAGAAACTGAAGGAATACTGCCAAACTCCTTTTTTTTCTTTAATAATGTATGGAATTTTATTGCTACCTTTCTTACATATAAATCTGCTTTTATATTTTATTATAGTAAAAATGTAAAATACTTTAAAGGGTTTCATTTATTTTTTTGGTTTTGTTTTTCTCTTTCTTTTTTTGTTATGAATAAAGTCACATTTTCTATCCGTGTATATCCTTATTCAATATCCCTTACCCCACCCACTCCCTACAGTCACTCTCTCTTCTGCACATCTCCCCATCTCCTCCCCAGCAAGGGAAGGAGGTCCCAAGGTCCCAATATTGCTCAGTTTAGCATCCACTCCTGGCAGAACCAGTTTCCTCACCCCAACATCAAGACAGGGTCAGGTATTCCTCTAGAGGGAATGGGATCCAAGGTGTCAGTTCAAGGTGTTTCAGATCCCAAGCTGTTCAGTGGTTGTGGTTTGCAGCTTGGACATACTTTACTTTTTGCTTTTTTTGTTTAGAGTCCACTAATGAGTGAGTACATCCCCTGCTTATCTTTCTGGGTTTGAGATACCTTGTTCAGGAGGATATTCTCCAAACCCATCCAATGGCTTGCAAATTTTAGGATATCATTTTTTCTTACTGCTGAGTAATACTATATTGTGTAGATGTTCCAAAGTGCCAAACTCTTTTTATGAGGCCACAATTACCCTAATACCCAAGCCACTCAAAGATGCAACAAAGGATGATTACAGACCAACTTCCCTCATAAATACTGATGCTAAAATAGAAGAGTGAGTGACAGGGAGGGATGGGTGGGGGAAGGGAGTCTGAACAAGGGGATACATGGATAAAAAAAATATGACTTTATTCAAAATGAAAAAAAGAAAATAATATCCTAAGTATGACATTATACATGAAGCTAGCCACAAAAATATAAAAATATCACATAAGCTCTAAAAAACATTCTCAACAAAATTCTGGCTAATCATATACAACAGTATATAAAATATATCATCCACCATGACCAAGTAGGCTTTATCTCAGAAATGTGGGGATGGTTCAACATATGAAAAACCATAAATGTCATCCATCATATAAATAAACTAAAGGAAAAAACACATAATCATATCCTTAGATGCTGAAAAAGCCTTTGACAAAATCTAACACTCCTTCATAATAAAAGTCCTGGAGAGACCAGGAATGCAGGGAAAATATCTAAATATAATAAAGGTGATTTACAAGAAGCCAAAAGCCAACATCAAACTTAATGGAACTAGACAAGGATGTTCTCTCTCTCCTATTCAATGTACTTCTTGAAGTTTTAGCTAAAGCAATAAGAGAATGAGAGGAGATTAAGGGGGTACAAATTGGAAAAGAAGAAGTCAAACTCTATTTGCAGATGATATGATTGTATACATAAGTGACACACAAAATTCTACCAGGGAACTTACACAGCTGATAAACACCTTCAACAATGTAGCAGAATACAAGATTAACTCAAGAAATCAGTAGCCCTCCTATATACTAAAGATAAAAGGGCTGAAAAACAAATAAGGGAAACATCACCCTTTATAATAGCTGCAAATAGCATTAAATACCTTGGAAGAACTATAACCAGACAACTAACAGATCGATTTGAAAAAACTTTAAATCACTGAAGAAAGAAATTGAAGAGGATATCAGAAAATGGAAAGATCTCCTATTTCCTGGATAGGTAGGATCAACATAGTAAAAATGGCAATTATACATATTCAATGCACTGCCCATCAAAATCCTAACACAATTTTTTACAGACATTGAAAAAACAATACTCAATTTCATTTGGAATAACAGGAAGGCCAGAATTGCCAAAACAATTTTGCTCAACAAAAGAACCTCAGGAGACACCACCATCTCTGACTTCAAATTATACTATAGAACTACAGTAATAAAAACAGCCTGGAACTGGCATAAAAACAGACTTGTGGATCAATGGAATCAAATTGAAGATCCGGACATTAACCCAAAAACCTGTGAACACCTGATCTTTGACAAGGAGGCCCAAAATATTAAATCGAAAAAAGATAGTATATTTAACAAATGGTGTTGGCATAGCTGGTTGATAGTGTGTAGAAAAATATAAATAGATCCAAGCCTATCACCCTGCACAAAACTCAAATCCAAGTGGATCAAAGACCTCAACATAAACCCAGCCACACTGTACCTGATAGAAAAGAAAGTGGAAAACACTCTCCAATGAATTGACACAGGTGACCACTTCCTAAATATAACACCAGTAGAACAGATGCTAAGAACCACAATCAATAATTGGGACCTCCTGAAACTGAGAAGCTTCTGTAAAGCTAAGGATACAGTCCATAAGACACAATGACAGCCTACAGAATGGGAAAAGATTTTCACCAACCCTACAAGTGGCAGAGGACTGATCTTTAAAATATATAGAGAACTCAAGAAACTAGAACCCAAAACCTTGAATAACTCAATCAAAAAATGGGGTTTAGAACTAAAAAGGGAATTCTCAGCAGAATTACAAATGGCACAAAGACACCTAAAAACGTGTTCAACATCTTTAGCCATCAGAGAAATGCAAATCAAAATAACTTTGAGATACCACCTTACACCTGTCAGATTGGCTAAGATAAAAGACACAGATGACAGCCTATGCTAGAGAGGTTGCAGAGCAAGAGGATCACTCCTCCTTTGTTGGTGGGAGTGTAAGCTTGTTCAGGCACTCTGGAATGCAGTATGGCAGTTTCTCAGAAAACTGGGAATCAATCCTCCCAAAGACCCAGCAATACCACTACTGGGCATATATGCTAAAGATGCACATTCCCATTCCATAGGCATTAGCTCAACTATGTTCATAGCAGCATTATTTGTTGAGAGGGAAGTGAGTCTGAACAAGAGGATATTTGGATAAAAAATATGACTTTATTCATATTTAAAAAGTTCTTGGAGAAATCAGGGATACAAGGAATATACCTAGGCATAAGAGACAATTTTCAGCAAACCTATATAGCCAACATCAAATTAAATAAAGCAAAACCAAAAATAACTTTACTTAAATCAAGTACAAGGCAAAGTTGTTTACTCTATCTCTATTAAATATAGTACCCAAAATTTTAGCTAGAAAAATAAGATAACTAAAAGACATCAGGGGAACATAAATTGAAAAGGAAGAAGTTAAAGTATTGATATTTGAAGATGCTATGAGTATATTTATAAGGGAGCCCAAAAATTCTACCAAGAACCCCTAAAGTTGCTAAACACCTTCATCAAAGTTGCTGTGTACTAGATTAACTAAAAAAATAATGGTAGCTCTCCTATATACAAATGTCAAGCAGGCTGATAAAGAAATCAAGGAAACAACATCCTTCACAATAGCCACAAATAATATAAAATATATTGGGTCACCTTAGCCAAGCAAGTAAAAGACTTGTATGACAAAAACTTCAAGTCTTAAAAAAAATAAAGATGTCAGATGAAAAGATCTCCTGTGCTTATGAATTGGTAGAATTAACAGTAAAAAGATGTCCATCCTATCAAAAGCAATTTACATATTCAATGCAAATGCCATCAAAATTCCAAAATTCTTTACAGAACTTGAAAGGACAATCAATACTCAATTTTTTATAGAAAAGCTAAGAATAGCTAAGTAATCCTGAACAATAAAAGAACTTTCAGAAAAGTCACCATCCCTGATTTCAAGATATACTACAAACCTGTAATAATAAAAACCATATGGTGATGGAATAAAAAACAGACTGGTGATCAATGGAATTGAATCAAAGACCCAGACATAAATCCATACACTTATTTGATAAAGAAGCCAAAAAGAACACAATAGAAAAATGAAAGAATCTTCAACAGGTAGTGCTGGTCTAACTGCATCTCTGCATGTAGAAAAATGCAAATAGATCCATATTTATCACCTTGCATAAAACTCAAGTCAAATAAATGACTACCACAATTGTCAGAGACAGCACAGACCATGGACATCAACATGGCCTCTTGCAGAAGCACAGCTGGTCTGGAATTACTTGCTCCCTGTATTGTCTTGGACGTAGTTAACTTCTTTAGAGTTTATCTTCCAGCACCTTCTGTAGGCCTAACTTTTATAGATAGATATTGTTTATATTTGGTTTTCTCATGGGCTGCCTTTTTTCACCATCTATTGTGACTGAAAGTTTTGCTAGATATAATAGTCTGGCTGTGTGGTCTCTTAGAGACTGAAGTTCATTGTTCAGTTCCTTATGACATTTAGGGTCTCCACTGTAATCTAATAGATCTGCCTTTATATGTTACTTTGTCTTTTTCTTGCCATTTTTAATATTCCATTCTTATCTATATGTTTAGTTTGATTATTATGTGCCAAAGAGATGTTCTTTTCTGGTACAGTTTATTGGTGTTCTGTATGTGTTTTGTACTTTGATAGGCATTTCCTTCTTTACAATAGGTAAATTTTCTTCTATGATTTTGTTGAATATATTTTCTGTGCTTTATCCTGTGTTTCTTCTCCTTCCTCTATTCCTATTATTCTTAGGTTTGGTTTCTTCATAGTGTCCCAGATCTCCCGGATGTTTTGTCCCAGGAGTTTTTTTTATTTAACATTTTATTTGGTTGAGGTACCCATTTCTTCTATCATGTCTTCACTGCCTGAGAGTCTCTGTTTCATCTCTTGTATTCTGTTAGTGAAGGTTCTGTGGTTCCTGCTTGAATTACTAAATTTCCCATTTCCAGATTTTTCTCAGTTTGTGTTTTTCTTTATTGATTCTATTTTCACTTTTAGGACTTGAGCAATTTTATTCATTTCCTTCCATTGTTTTATCATAAATTTCTTTAAGGGATTTATTTCTTTCCTTTTTATAGACCTCTATCATATGCATAAACCCTGCTTTAAGGTCTTTTATTTGTGCATTGATTATGTTTTAATATCCAGGCCCTGTTCTGATAGTGTTACTGGACTCTAATATTGTCCTGGCAGTTATTGATTATATTTTTGAGCTGACATCTAAACATCTAGGATTATGAAGATTGTAACTCTGGATGCTGATATCTGGTCTTGTCTTTGTTGGGTAACTGTTTTGTTCTTTGGTTTCTGTTTCCTTTCCATTTCTTTAGGAGAATGTTGTGTCTATGTGCTGCGTGTAGAAAAGTCTTCCAGGATTCTGACAGGTATAGGCACTGAGGGTTCCAGTAAAATGTGTTTATAGGTATTGAGACCTAAGACTAAGGAATAAGAATGGACTGGGGGTGGTGGAGGAGGTTCACAAGAGCACAGAAAGATTCCACCAGGATCTATTTAACCTCTTAGAAATAGGGACACAGAGAGTGGAGAGGCCACAGCAAAGGATCTGCTACAGAACTGAGCATGAGACTAAGGGTTTGGATTTAGAGGGATGAAAAGAGGTAAATATCTACAGTTAGCCTATCTGCTTCCCTGGTGGGAGGTAGGAGTGACTTTGCTTCCTTCCCAGGGAGTGCCTGCTGAGTTGGAGGTTGGAGTGAAGCAATGAGTTTGGGGAGAGAAGTTTAGAGGGAAAGATCTGTGTGACCCACTGTACGTGGGTACAGGACAGAAACGGAGGATACAAGGTGTTCTGCTGCTGCAGAGCTGAGATAAGATGCCTAGGAAATCAAAGATCTTCTTAACCTGTCTGTATTACTGCAAAAGCAGATTAACAGTTTGGCCATATACTCACTGGGAGTGTTAAGCAGCTTGAATCAGGGGTTGTCAATGTTCCTCTTTGTTCTGATACCCACATTCTGGCACTGTTCTAAGAGCCCAGGTTCTATCCAGCTACCTTAGCATACATAGCTCAGACCCAGGCTCCATGTAGCTCATCATGCAATGGGTATTGGTTATAGTTCAACATCCATCTCACTACCCATCTCTGTGAGACTCTCACAATAGTATTGCCATTCACATGAACCCACCACTTCCTGACTAGTATAAAACATAACTCTTCCAACACCAGAAACTGCAATGGTATTGGCCACCCTGACTTCTATTCCTTTTTCAGTTGCATTAATAGGATTTTCTTCTGACCAGTCCCTCCCTCAGAAGCCTCCACCAGAACCTATGGATACCTGAACAATTACTAAGAGTCGAGGCTTCATTTCAGGATGTCCCACCACCTAATGCCACCTGGGAAATGCAGAGAGAGCTGAGTGTCCATCCAGCACCTCATCCCTACTTTTGAGCATCTGCTAAAGAGGCTTCTGACTGTAACCACTCTCTGCCCTCTTATATATCTGTTTTCTACTTCCCAGGAACATTCTGAACTCCAAGGCTCCCTCCACAGTCCCACAGCAGGATATGGAGCCTCTTTCCCCAGATCTCTATGGGAGAACAGTGTTGTGGTCTGGTCACAAGGCCCCCAAAAAAAGATCATCATCAAACTCTCCAAAATGCAAAAGCAAGGTTTATTGAAAAGTTACAAGTCTCACAACAAGGATCTTCCAGCACACAGGTGTGACAGTGGCCAGAGGAGGTACCACCCCTCTAGGAGCTGGGTTTTTAAGGGCAAAATCCACAAGGTTATACATCAATTGGGGTCTTTTAGCACAGACACAATTGTCTTTTGGGGGATTTTTAGACTTTCTCTGTTATCTTAACCAGCTGTTTGCCAAGCCCTTTCTTTAACTACCTCCTAGGTTGAGTCTTTCCAGGCTATCTCCAGTCCTGAGACATTCCATGGATAGTTAACTGTTATCAGACCTCTCCTGTTTGACGTTTGTTCCTATGCAGACCTCAGGCTTGTCCCAAATCAAAAATGGAGGTACTTCTCTGATCTGAGTGGAATCCTGCTGTCAGCAGTAGTCACAAAGGAACACAAGGCATCATAGTGGACACTGGGCAGTCCATGTAGAATATTTCATTTCCCTGATGCCATAGGACCATGTCTACCTTTCCCACTGAAGAGGAATCCCATCACAGTGGACTATCTTCTTTTTTATAATTTAATTTTTCTTTACTTTTTTGGAAATCAATATCAAACTTTATGTAAAAAAGCAAAACATCCAGGACAGCTAAAAAAAAAAAATACAGTAGTAGATTTAAATTTTTATTTATTTTTTAACAAAGGTCTTTTCTTTCCATGTATCTCTCTGCTCGCCCTCCCTTCCGTCCTCACAGTCCCTCCCAGTCCATCTTCAGCCTCTCCCTACCCCATCCTCCAAATCCCTCCCCAAAAAGGGCAAAGTCCCAAGGTGGGTCAGCTCAGTGTGGACCATCTTCTTTATAGTAAACTATCAGTCTATAATCTGTCTGTGAACCTCAGTACCTGCATGCTCATCCCAGGAGATACCTTTTCTCCTCTGTACCTCTTGTCTGGCCCTTCCTGGCTGCCATAACCTTTATGGGCTAAACCTGACCCTAGAATGAATCTTATCCGCATCTCACCCCTACCTGACTAGGAGATGACTGGAGGGGACTTGATAACAAAGTTGAATGTGAGGTGCATGAAGCTTTGTGAAGGAGGTTGGATTTTACATATACATAAGTGGGCCTGGTCCATGCAGAAAGAGCAGAATGAGATTCAAAATGCTGAAGGAGTTTTTATTTTCATTTTAGCAAAGAGAGAAGAACTTTATGAGCCAAAAACACATAAAATCCTAGTATGGAGAAGAGGTGTATAGTGAGATTCAGGTGCTAGTTGGGGAAGCTTAGAGGTATATCTCTGGGGTACCCAGAAAGGGGTGTGGAGAGAACCCATTGAGACTGGAGCACACTGACCTCCCTTCCTGTTTCTTCCTGCATTCTCAGGGAGTGGATCAGCAATCCCTCGTGGGACAGCTCCACTCTCCAAGAATTGTCTTAAGGTTCCATTTGTATCATGTTTACATACCCTCAATAAATGTCAATCCTTTATATGACTGATATATTTCAAGTAAACATTTCTGCAGTTTCCGGTGCCCACATCAGTTGAGTTCTGAGCATCAAGTTTCATGTCTACTTGAAGAGCTACTGGTAACTAATAGTTGATCAGTTTCCTTTGAAGGCATGCTCTCTGGTAGATTGACCATGCTCCAGTAGAAGGCCATGCACACATATCCAAATTGGACTTGATGGTTTGTGTGTGCGTGTGGTGACTTTTTTAATGTTTTGCTTTCATTAAAACATAATTATATCATTTCCCTTCCTCTTTCTCCAACCTCTCTAATACACCTTCCCTTGTTTGCTCTCAAATTTATGGGGACTTTTTCTTTAATTGTTTTACAGAGAGAGAGACAGAGAAGGATTCCTAAATATATAAATACAACCTGCTCAGTCATATATGATAGTCATATGTGTTCAGCTGTAAATTCAAGCTCACCCATGCATGACACAGAAAGCCCCATTCCTGTCTCTCCAAACCCCACCCACTCAGAAAATCTCTGAAGAAAGGGAAGGCACCAAAAAATCCAGTTACACATCTTGGCAACTATTACAGCTTCCTCCCCTGAAGCTGCCAGCCACCCAAGTCCCCACCTAAAGTGGGGTTTTTATCATACTTGTGTACAAGCCCAGCTTGTGGTAGACATGTCATCACTCCTTGCCTACAGTCTATACAATCTCCCTGCCTTAGTTTGGTTGTGCAGCTTTTCTGGCCTTGATCTCTGGAACTGGAGATTCTGCCCAGGAGTTGCTTTGCTCAAATAAACCTGTAGTTACACTTTTCCAATTCGGCTTGATCTGGCTCGCTGTGTCAGTGAAGAAGCCTATTGCGGGAAGAGGACCTAGTATTTATATGATTTAGGTGCTGGCCACTTAATATAACCATTTGGAGGGTCCTTGGTTGGAAAGGCTTTCTCCCCCTTTGTCATTCCTCAGTTGTCTGTAGTTCTTTGTCTAGAAATGGGCCCGTGGGATTTCCTCTGTCCTGTCAGCATTTCCATTGCTGTCATCTTTCTTCAAGTCTTGTTAGGAAGCACGTTGTTGAGACTTAGAGAAGCAACACTGTGCCTTGAGCATTTGAAACCCCAAAGCCCACCCCCAGTGACACACTTTCTCCACCAAGGTCACACCTTCTAAGGCCACTCTCTAAGCACTCAAATATAGGAGCCTATGGGGCTATTCTTATTCAAACTTCCACAGTGAGCCAGGGACTACACCTGTAGTTAGTTCCTCTAGCCACAAGGGAACCTGGAGGACAGTGTAGGGGAAAAAAGAAAATAGAGTGGATGACAGGGTGAGGATAGGGTTGGGATCAGTGAAGGAACATGGGACATCAGGCAAGCAGTGTATGAACAGAGTCGGGGACAGCTTGGAGGGGGTAACAGAGACAAAGTCAGGAGAGAATGGCCAGTGTGGGACTGTGGCGAGCCGCTTTCTGGCCTGCAGAATGACGAGTCACCACACGCACGATTCTTCTCGGATCACACTGTATTGGAGTACAGCTCAGTTGAGAATGATAGAAAGAAGACCCCGTGCCTGAAATGCAGCCTGCTTATATAGGGAAGCTGGGACGCCTGTAGCCGTATGATTGGCGCCCTCAGTAATGCCTCATTAGCATATAGCTGGTGATAGGTCCAAAGTAATGCCTCATTAGCATAATCAGGGATCACATCGGATAGGTCACTACTCGACGCCTAATTAGCATAAGCGGTGCAGATGCAATAGCTGGGGAACATGATGCAATGTTCCAGCAAGTTGTACAAGGGCCAACCGTGCCCTACATGGGACAGGGTTGTGTGGTAATTGAATAAGAACTGTCCACATAGTCTCATATATTTCATAGTCTCCAGAGAGTAGCACAGTTTTAAAGGATTAAGAGGATTAAGAAGGTATGGTCTTGCTGAAGGAAGCATGAAGTATGTCACAGGAGATAGATTTTTGAAGTTTCAGAAGCTCATGGCATCCCAGGATCTATATGGATAAGAACATACTGCTCAGTCACTGCTCCAGTGTCTGCCTGAACACCACCATACTCCCTGCCATGGTGAACATGGACTAAGCCTCTGAAACTCTAAGCAAGTATCAATCATATGTGTTTTCTCTTAAGCATTGCCTTGGTCATGGTATCTCTTCTTCACAGCAGTAGAGCAGTAACTAAGACAGTTGGATAGTATGGATGCAATGTGGGGGATCTGGGTAAGTTGTAAGCAGAGCATTAAAAAGGCATATAGATCCTGGGGACAGTATGAGAACACTGAGATGGTAGTATTACCAGCCTTGAAGAGTGTGATGGTGGCACTGTAGCACATGCTGAGCAGGAACAGGGTGATGAAGATGGTGATGGTCACACAGAGCCCGTCCAGCTCCACATCCTGGGCCTCAGCACAGTTGTCTCAGTTCCAGCTCTGCACAGAAAGGAAGAAGTCAGTGTTTGCACCAATGAGGTGAGGCTAGGGTGATTTTCTGTGCAGCAGAGTAGCTCTTTGAGGAGAAAAGAGAGACAAGAGCAGCTGTGCTGGGTGAGCAGACACCCTTTGGGGCTGGGTCCACCTTCTGTCCTCCCTGGACCAGCAGGTGTTATGCCCCTGCATAAGAATTTCCACACTTGCCACCAGGGAGGCTGGAAACACTGTAAAGAGTGATGATTTTATTGTTACACACAGGTTACATACAGGTTCCCACAAACCTGGGTTGAGAGCCTAATTCTGGCACAGCGGAAAGGCTAAGGACCCTGAGCCCCAATCAGCAGGGGTCTTTAAAACAAAACATACACAGGCAAGATGTGACACACCTTGGCATTCCAGGACTGGGCAAACAGGTAAGGTACAGTGGCGATTGGTGCAAATCCAGCTTTTGAATCCATTGGCTGCTGCAGAGTTCACTGCTCCCAGGTATCAACACGTGAATGAATCCAGGTGCTTACATGTGGACCTGGCTCCAGAAAGAGTGGCATGTCTTTCTGTATGCTGTGAAATAAAGGGACTGTTTTGGCCTGTGGCAGACATCTTAGAAATAGATGGAGAAAATGAAGCATAGATAGGAGAAGGAGGACAGAGTCAAAAGAGTCATGATCCAGCTGCCCAAGATGCAACATGTAAAGAAATAGATAAGCCACAGGCCATGTAGCAGGACAAATTAATGGAAATGGGTTGAGTTAAGATGCATGAGCTAGCTAGCAACATACCTGAGACATAGGCCAAGCAGAATGAAATTAATATAAGCCTTTGTGTGGTTATTTGGGGCTAAGAGAGGATCCAAACCTCTGGACCTCTGCACCTCTGGCCAGATAGGCCAGAAACCTTATTCTACAAATGGTACCCATGGTGGGGCATATATACCCACATAAAGCTGGAGAAAGCTTAAAAAGAGTTCTAGAATACAGAAACAGAGCCCAAAGCAGCTTTTTAGTTATGTCTCTCAAGTGGGTTGTGGTACATAGTGGTGTGCGGGCTTGAGCTACAAAATGGCAGCATGCAGCTTGAGCTGCCACAAGGCTGGTTCTGGTTCCTGAAATCTCACAGAAGACTCGGTATAAGCAGTAAGCTGCATATGATGGGTTTAAAATTTCTTTTTATACACACAAAAAGGGAACAGAGACAAAGATAGTTTCTTGGGAGCAGCATTTTCTGGGACTGTTCTGTTTGCTGGTGGCAAGCAGAGCTACAGCTCCTTTAAGAGAGGCTTCCTGCCTGGAGTGGATGCACCATGCTGAGCTGACCCACCTTGGGATTTCCTGCCCTTTTGGGACGGGATGGGGGAATGGGGTGGGAGGAGGCTGAAGACAGACTGGGAGGGATTGGGAATAGGGAAGTGTGGGTGAGCAGAAAGAGAGAGACACATGGAAATAAAAAGACCCTTTTTTAATAAATAATTTTTAAAGGTGAAAAAAAGAGAGAGAGGCTTCCTGACTCAGAATTAGTGCCAAAAACTGAGTGGCTCTTTAAGAGACCCTATTGACAAATACTTAAATGGAGTTCATGAGTGGCAGGCTGTGGTGGCATACTTGGTGGTAGTGTGGATCACAAGATCCCTCAGAGTTGGGGTGGTAAATAGCTCCACAATATTTAATATTGCTTCCATGAATTGGAAAGGTGAATGTGGCTCTGGTGCCTCCACCATGTTGAAAAGCTGAGCGGGGAGGAGTCAGCAGCCAAAGTAGTGTTTTATAGTCTAGCATTTTAAAATGATTAAGGATATGCAATAAAACAGATTAGGATGTAGAAACCCGCTAAATGGATTACAATGTAGATGAAAAAGAGCACATGGGCTGGGAGAGAAAAGAAAGAAGGTAGAGAAAGTTCTTTAAAAAGAAAAATGGAGTAATAAAAATATAATAAGTCACATAAAGATGGAAAATACATGAAGAGTCTGCATTATGGTTATTATTGTGTTTTCTTTTAGTTTTTTAACTGTTAATGAGCTAACTACAGAAAGACATTTGACTGCAAAGCCTGCTATGTTAAACAAACATATATATTTTAAAGTATCTTGACTTTGAAATTTGTGTCTAAGGATATGTTGTTTTAAAAAAGAGGTTCTGCTTTTGTTTCCATAGAAGATGAAAACCTGTGGATTATTTCCAGGCTATTATGGCTTCATCAACCAAGACCCCCTGAAAAATCTCCAGTGGGAAGAGATGGCCATATCAGTTTTAAGACTGCCAGCTAAAATAATCCAACCTCAGAACCTTCATAAGATTTCCAGCACCCCTTAATCAGCAGGAACTACTAATAGAAAGCTAAACCCAAATTCCAAAAATATTGTTTATAAGTGTTTGTTTTCATTATAAATGGTTAATGATCATAGTTAATCTCTTTCTAAGAAAAAATTGTGGATGTGATATGGGAATGATTTAAAGAGGTAGATTACTGAATTTACTTTAATCCAAAAATCAGTTGTTAATCTCAAAATATTTTATATTTATATAGATTTTGGTTTATTATACAAATTTAAGGTCAATTTTGTTATGCTATATGTATATTTCAACTCTCGTTTAAGATATTATGTTTATGCAATTCCTTTAAAATTGTAATGTGTAATTAAGAAATGCAAATTAATAGTCATCTGTGATAACCAAATTTATAGTCATACTAGTTAGATTTTTAGGTGTACAAAATTATATTTCAATTAGATAGGCAGTTTTTTAATACTTCAAAGACCTACAGAATAAGACATTTAAAATAGTTTAAGAACTTAGCCTTTTCTGGACAGTGAGACAGGCTTGCTCTTGGCAGCACCAATCTACTTCAATAGAATGATGGGCATTGAAGAAACTCCATATGAAATTCACTTTCTTTATGGCAACAATTAGCCACTGGACAAGAAACTGTTCTTGTATTGACTACTTGACAGTATGCTGTATAAACTGGACATGCAGAACCCATAGGAATGTGACTTTTGAACTTTGGCAGAATAGGCTGAGATGGTCCTTCAGGTTCCTGCTTCACAGAGAAAGCTGTCAGACATTCTTCAGGACACAAGGAGAAGCAACTGACGAACTATGCCAGAATGGGCAGAGCAGCCCTTCAGATTTACTGCTTCACTAAAAGGTATGACAGAAACTCTAGGCCTGTAGGCTGAAGATGGATGTTTCAATGTTACAATATAGTCAGATGTCTCTGTTATTTTTAGAATTTGGAAGTTGCTGACAATGCCCTTTCTTACTCAAGTAATATTATACCCTTCTGTGGTCTTTGATGGAGGTGAAGATTAGATAACTATAATTACAGTTTTTCCTTAGTTATAATAAAAGGTAAATTAGATGTGAAACTTTAGACTCACAAGGATAAAGTAGATGATAAAATATTTTCTTTAATTTTGTTAAATACAAATAGACTAGATATTATAATTGTAATTCTTGCTTGATAGCTGCTTTGTATATGTAATTTTGCTATGTTAAAATTGAAACCTTCCTTTTTGATTGAACAGAAAAGAGGAAGTGATGTGGAATGTCTGTGTGTGCTGTGAATACCATTGGATAATAAAGGAAATGTTTTGGCCTATGTTAGAACAACTTAGAAGCAAGTGGGAAACTCAAGCATAGATACAGGGGAAAGAGGGCAGAATGAGGACATACAAAATCCAGCTTCCCAAGAAACAATGTGTAATGAAGTCATGTGACAAGACAGAATAATAAAAACGGGTTAAGATGTGAAAATTAGCAGTAAGCCTGAGCTATAAGCCAAACAGCATGTAATTTATATAAGCCCTTGTGTGATTATTTGGGACCAAGCATGGCTATGAGTCTGAACCTCAGGGCAAGGCAGGGCCAGAAATTTCTTACTACAGTCAGAGTGACTGCAGAGCCTGTGTCTGGTGATGTCTGGACTCCAGAAAAAGGATCCACAGTAGGAAGTGAGCTAGACAACTTTCTATGAAGGATCAATGATTATATGGAGTAAAACAGGCCTGAGGGTCCAGAAATAGAGTCGACCCTGTAGGTCTATTTGTATTGTTGGGGGAGGAAGAGTTTCGAAACTTTTAAAGGATGTCAGCTGTGTCTGTCTCAGATGACCCACATGTGGATATCGAGTAGGGTTCTGTGAGTGGACTTGGTGTTGTACATGCTGTCCATAGTCCAGCTGTTGGGTGTGTGCATGTGTATGCACAGGAGTGTTGCACAGGTGCTAGATACACTGGGTGATGCTCAGCAAGCTGGTTTACACGGCTGTGTTGTGAGTATCCAGACTGTTGCACTGGTCTCCCCAGGGCTGCATCTGTGTCATGTGCACTTCGATGTCATTTATGTATCAGTTAAACTGAACTCCTGGGTCACCCTGACTCACATCCACCACCACACATGTTCTTGGTGGTCAGTAAGATTGTGAGCACATCCTCAGGCTGGGTTAGGGGAAAAAGACAGGTAACCCACCTAGAATTTCAGGAGCTGGTGAGGAGAGATGAGTCAGCAACTGGGCGAGAGACAGACAGAGACAGAGACACAGAGACAGGCAGACAGACAGACAAAGACAGAGAGAGAGTAGGGATGGATGCATGGAATACTCATCATTCTCCTGGGGATGAAGAGCAAGAAATAGTAACACACCTGAACACTAAATACTGCACTCAGAGCTTCTGGGCTCTGCATAGAGAACGTTTATTATCACTGGTATATAAAGAAAACAAGGTACCAAGCTCAGAAAAGAAGAGTTTGGCCCTGGCATGAGCTCAGATTAGACCCCTCCTGGATATTATCCTTGGTAGGTCAATACCTGCTGTCCACTTATGTGTCCAAGGTACAGAACATGAGTGGTTGGGCCAGAGGATCACTCCTTCAGTTAGGAGGGCTTAGTACTCTTCCCTAGCAGGGAGGATGACCCAAGCATCACTTCTAGGGGAACCCTTGTTTCTCCTGACTATCTTCTTACTAATTCTCTTGTCCACCTTGATCTTCTATCTGGATTACTAAATTGCAGGTGGTGGTCTAGTTGGGCTAGTGTAGGAGACAGAGAGGTTATTGGGCTTGCAGATAAGCTCTAGGTAAAATAGGGATGCAAAGGTGTCTCTTCAAAGGCAGAGATTCTATAAGCTGTTTTCCACCCAGAAGGCTTGGAATGAAGGTAGTAAATATTCTGGTGACCTCTGTGTTATCTGTATGACTGAGACCATAGCCTACCCCTAAGACCCTTAAGATGTCACATGTAGTCATTCTATAGAACCCATCTTTATAGAAGGCATCATTTCTACTTCATAAAGACTTTCAATAAACGCATGCCTTAAGCTTTGCTGTGCACATGTGATTGAATTAATTACCACCAGGAAACCTTATTCCAAATTATACTGTACTTAAATATGTCTAAAATAAACTGCTCTGTGTCAGACCCTCAAGGTCAAAACCAACATTGGCTACCAAGTTGTATTGAGCTGAAATTTCTTCATACCTCATACACACTGACACTCTGCTGGCTGTGGTATTTGCAGAAACCCTTATACTACATGCTGGTGGAAACATCCATTGACTACTGGAGGAGTAGATCCCAGACTTTAGGGCAGATGAAAAGGTCATTGAAATAGCTCCAGGGCTCCATGGTCACTAATCAGGCATCCAGTGGTCACTGTAAAGCCAAATATGTCCCCATAGCAAGAGCTAAGGTATAAGACAAATGGTACCATAGTACTTGATACAAGCGAATGAACATGTCAGACGTAGCTGAGCACACACGTGTGAAACCTCTCAGTCCTCAGCCTTCTCAGGGCCATAGCCTTCTGCAAATATCAAGCATAGTTTAGAACTGGAATTGCAGGTATTACATTCACACCTGACTGTCTTCTACCTGCCTCATCTTCATTCTTTTTAACCTAAGGATGACCAGGCTAGGACAACCCTGCGATGCTCTGAGCTCATCCCATCTCTAGTCCACATCCAGAAAGTTGCTGGACCAGCTGTTCAGGAAGGCTCTCTGCATACCATTGGGATGCCTTTTCCTCCTGTGCTTCATGGTTACAGAGATGATCTATGATGATTCAATAACCAACCACATCCAGCTCAGCCCAGGGACCTTCAGACCCTTCCCCATTCTCTGCTATTTCTTAGGTACCTCATCTCACTGTGATCTATTAGTCCCTTACTTCACTAGTGGTTCCTGTTCTTAGGTCCCCTGAGCTCTCAACAACCCCAAAGACCCATCCCTGGTTTGCTCCAAAGGCCGTGTCTTCTCAAGTTGGCACTGAGACGATCAGAACTCTCTTCAGTGTATAGACTCACATCCTGCCCTAGACATATCACTAGCTAGAAATAGAGACAAGAAGATATCGTCACCAAGGCTGGACTTAGGTCAAACCTGAATAAGAGGCCCAGGTACTGTCCAATGGAACTTCTCCAGTGAGGTGGTCAGGAAAGAGTGGGCATAATCACTCAGCCTCAACCAGCCCAGGGACCCTGAAGACCCAGGTGCACAGAGCAGTAGGTACACAGCCAAGTTTCCTTCCTTGTCCCCTGAGTCTCAAGGGTACTGCCTCACCCACCCCCACACATCCACACGAAGCAATCTCAGTCAGGTTGTACTCTCCCTCACCCCCCCTAACACAGAAACCCCCAGAATAAAGGGGAACTTCAGGAAGTGCCTTAAGCCACCCACTGTCAATCCTGTTCTTAGTCATGCATGGGGTGGAAGTGCGGTGGCATTCACATCTCTGGGACAAGAGCTGTGACTCTGGAAAAGACAACAGAAAGCCAGGACCAGAGCAGGCAGAGAGAAGCTTGCTTTTATGACTTCTACATGTGAGCGAGTTCAGCAGGGAAAAGTGCCACAGAGAGAGGACAAAAGACTGGAGCACCAGTGAACCTTCGTCATATCACAGGAGACTGGGAAGGAGTTGACGGACCAGCCCTGACAGAGGAAGCCTGTGTGCTGGAGAGCAAAGATTCCTGCCTGCAGCCTGGTGTCAACCATGCAGACTCTGGGGATCCCATGGATAGAAGCACGGGCAACTACAGCTGGATGGACCGGAGGCCATGAGCATCAAAAGCCTGATGGGTTTGGCTTGGACTAGAGGTTGAGAGAGCCAAGGCCGCTGAGCCAAGAGAGTGACAGTGCTGGCGCAGAGGCCTAGGTGAGTACAGTGGGGACTGACACAGTCAGGAGCTCAGGGAACACCTGCTGGGAAAGATGGAAATGAAGTAGGTGCCCTGGGGTTCAAGGAACACTCAGAGCATTCAAGAGGAACACCAGGAATAAAGCCAAACCTTAAGGGAAGCCCAAGGAGCTCAAAGGAGCAGGCAGGACAGCCTCAGGTGAGCTGCAGAGGCTAGTGCACTGGAGGAGGCAGAGCAGACCAGGAGGTCAGGCAATGAGGAGAGCAGCTACATGGGGCTTAGGCAGAAAAGAGTGGGGCTGGAGAGAGAAACCTCAGAAACTCAGGGAACAGGCTAAACAGGTGTCATGAGACTGAGGGATGAGTAAGCATGCTCACCAAACAAAACTGCACAGAGGAGCAAAGGTAAATGGGAATGCTGGGGGTCTAAGGCTGGACAGCTACAGGAGCGTTAGGGGCCAGCCCATCCCCAGGAGCACAGGAAGCCAAGCTTGGCAGATAAAGATAATCTGTGGCAGGAGGGAGTGTTGGGGACCAAGTTGAGCAGCCATAGAAGAATTGGCACAGGTGGGATATAGAAATGGGGACCCAAGCTGAACAGTACTTGGCAACTGAAGCTGATAGAATTGCTGGGGTCCAGCTGTGGACCAGGATAAATTACAAAAGAAAATTAGGGCAAATAGGGTGTGGGGACTCAGTTCATCTCCGAGTCCCATAGGGAACCAGAATGAGTAGCAAAGAGGAGAAAAGGATATTAGGGAGCACAGGAAAGTCCCAGGATTCTGGAGATCAGTTCTGTCAGCTACAGAGGTGATCTGTTCTGTCAGAACAGGTGAGAATGGTGGAGCAGGCTGAACGTCACAGAGGAGCTGAAGAATGGTGGTCATCCCAGGGCTAGCTGGGTAATTCAGGACCAATACAGAACAAATGACCATCACTCCAGGAGAGGAGGAAACTCTGGGTGCCTAAGGTAGCTGCAAGTGTTTAGGAAACCAAGCTGAGTGCCTACATGGATGAGGTACTGATAAAACAATTCAAACCAGATCAGGCATATAACTCCCTGGGATCTGGGGAGACAGGGACAGCCCCAGGAGTTAAGGAGAAAAAGAAGCCAAGCTTTAAAAGATGTGTGCCCTGCCAGAAGCTGCTCTGATGCCCACAATAGAGACATCTAAGGACTCATAATAGAGACATCTTAGCTAAGACTCCTACTGAGCTAAGGCCAGCACAGGAGAAGGAATTATCAAGTCATCCTCTGGAGGCCAGGGGAGTAGCCAGGACTGTGGGTAACAAGCCAGTAGGAGTAAAACTGGTGAGGATTGCAAGGGCAGATGAAGACATCAGATGAACATAGCAGGGCGAAGTGGTAGGGACCATCTGAGAGGTTCAGGGATGCCAAGGAATATGGAAAGTGTACAGTTATAGGGGTACTACGGTAGATCAGAGTGTGGGGGTCCAGGCAGAGCAGATCCAAGTAAGCTGAGGCAGGAGGGTGCACAGGGAGCCAGGGAGAGCAGATCCAGGGGAACTGAGGCAGGAGGGTACACAGGGAGCCAGGGAGAGCAGATACAGGTAAGCTGAGGTAGGAGGGTGCACAGGCAGCCAGGGAGAGGAAAAGCAGGAGAGCTGAGGTAGAGGGTGTGCAGGGAACCAGGTGAGCTGAGGTGAGGTGAGCAAATCCAGGGAAGTGAGGCAGGAAGGTTCCCAGGAAGCCATGGAGAGCAGATTCAGGGGAGCTGAGGCAGGAAGTTTGGCAGGGAGCCATGGAGAGCAGATACAGGTAAGCTGAGGCAGGAGGGTGTGGAGGGAGCCAGGGAGACCAGATCCAGGGAAGCTGAGGCAGGAGGGGGCACAGGGAGACCAGATCCAGGGAAACTGAGGCAGGAAGGTTGGCAGGGAGCCAGGGAGAGCAAATCCAGGGGTGCTGAGGCTGGAGAGTGTGCACAGGGAGCCATGGAGAGCAAATCCAGGTGAGCTGAGGCAAAAGGGTGCACAGGGAGCCATGGAGAGCAGATCCAGGAGAGCTGAGGCAGGGGGGTGCTCAGGGAGCCAGGGAGAGCAGATCCAGGGGAGCTGAGGCAGGAGGGTGCTCAGGGAGCCAGGGAGAGCAGATCCAGGCCAGCTGAGGCAGGAGGATGCTCAGGGAACCAGGGAGAGCAGATCCAGGTGAGCTGAGGCAGGAGGGTGCACAGGGAGCCAGGGAGAGCAGATGCAGGGGAGCTAAAGCAAACTCGTGCACAGGGAGGAAGGGAGAGCTGATGAAGAGGAGCTGATGCAGGAGGGTGTGCAGGAAGCAGGCAGAGCAGATACAAGGAACTGCAGCTGATGGTTATACAGGGAGCCAGGGAGAGCAGATCCCGGGGAGCTGAGGCAGGAGGGTGCTCAGGGAGCCAGAAAGAGCAGATCCAGGGGAGCTGAGGCAGGAGGGTGCTCAGGGAGCCAGAAAGAGCAGATCCAGGGGAGCTGAGGCAGGAGGGTGCACAGGGAGCCAGGGAGAGCAGATCCAGGGGAGCTCAGGCAGGAG
>PVIH01023595.1:0-24505 GCA_004025045.1 Sigmodon hispidus | reverse complement strand
TAGATGTACCACAGTTTGTTAATCCATTCTTCAGTAGAGGGACATCTAGGTTGTTTCCAGGTTCTTGCTATTACAAATAATGCTGCTATGAACATAGTTGAGCTAATACCTTTGGTATGTGAATGTGCTTCTTTAGGGTATACACCCAGAAGTGGTATTGCTGGGTCCTTGGGGAGACTGATTCTTAATTTTCTGAGAAGCAAAACACAACTTACTTTACTTTTAACACTGCTTTCATTGTGTACTATAAGTTTGAATAGGCTAGGTATTTATTATTGCATTCTAGAAAGTTTTCAATTTCCTTTATTATTTATGTCTTGACTCATTTCTTTCATTCAGTAAAGAGTTTTTCAATTTCCATGAGTCTGTAAGTTTTCTGATGCTCAGCTTTAATCCATGATTGTTTGCTAGGGTTTAAGGAGTTATTTAGATATTCCTGTAACTGTTGCGTTTTGCTTTGTGTCCAAGTGTGTAGTCAGTTTTGGAGAATGTCTGTGTGGTGATGAGAGGAAAGAATAGTTTGTTGTGTTTGCTTATTAATTTCACTGTTTCTTTGTTTAGTTTTTGTCTGAATGCCCTGTCTATTGGTGAGACAATCAGTGTTCAGTGTACGAGTTGCAACACGTAATTTAAGTTGCAGTAGTATTTCATTTATATATATAAAAAAAAGGTTGCTCTTGTTTAGGAGGAATATATGTTAAGAATTAAAATGACATTTTGGTGGATTTTTTCCTTTGATGAACATGTAGTATCTTTGTCTTTTTTTTTTTTAAATAGCTTTGCTTTGCTTTGTGGTCTATTTTGTTGGATACTGAAATGATTATACAGGCTTGCTTCTAAAGTACATTTGTATGGAATATCTTTTCCAACCTTTTACCCTGAGATCTATCCTTGATGTTGAAGTTTATTTCTTAGATGCAGCAGAAAGATGGTTCCTGTTTTCATATCCATTCTGTTAGTCTGTCATTTCATTGTATAGTTGAGACCATTGATATTGAGAGATATCATTGACCAATGATGGTTGATTCCTGTGATGTTGTTGTTTTTGCTCATAGTGGCTGTAATATGAGGTTTTTGGCCTGTCTGGCCAGAGGTCTAGAGTTTTGGACCCACTTGAAGCCTCATTGCTGCTTATCACCAAATAATTACACAAAGGCTTATATTAATTTTATGCTGTTTGGCCTGTGGCTTAGGCATATTGCTTGCTAGTTTTTGTATTTTAACTTATTTTTATTAATTTGTCTTGTCATGTGGCCTGTGGTTTATCTGTTGTCTTTAAATGTAGATTTTTTTAGGCGACTGGGTGGCGTTTTGGATTTTTGGTTTTTTTTGGGTTTTTTGGTTTTTTTGACTCCACCCTTCTTCCCCTAACTGTGCTCCAATTTCCTACCTACTTCTAAGGTGCCTGCCATTGGCCAAAACAGTTTTGTTTTTGTTGTTTGTTGTTGTTGTTGTTGTTTTACAGTATATAGAAAGTGGGTCTAAACCTCTAGACCTCTGGCCAGACAGGCCACAAACCTCTTGTTACAAGTGGCAGTGGTGGTAGTGATTGTGGAGTGTGTGTGTGTGTGTGTGTGTGTGTGTGTGTGTGTGTGTGTATGTGTGTGTGTGTGTGTTTATGTGCTTTCTTACCTTTGGTTTTGATGGTATTTATTTCTTGTGTTTTCTCTGGTGTAGTTAATCTCCTTAGATTGAATTTTCCCTTCTAACATCTTCTGTAGGAGTTGATTTGTAGATAGATATAGTTTAAATTTGATTTTTATCGTGGATAAATAAATGGTGAATGGAAGATTTTCTGCATATACTAATCTTGGCTGACATTTGTGATCTCTTAGAGTTGTGGCACCTCTGTTCAAACCCTTCTGGCTTTTAGAGTCTCCACTGAGAGGTGGGATGTAATTCTAATAGATCTGCTTTTATCTTATATTTGGTCTTTTTCTCTTGCAACTTTTAATATTCTTTCTGTGTTCTATATGTAGCATTTTAATTACTATGTGGTAAGGGACTTTCTTTTCTGGTCTAATCCATTTGGTTTTCTGTAAGCTTCTTTTACTTTTATAACTATCTCTTACTTTAAGGTAACAAAATTTTCTTCTATGATTTTGTTAAAAATACTTTCTGATATTTTTCTCCTTCCTCTATTCATATTATTCTTGGGTTAGTTTTTGTTTTGTTTTTTATGATGTCTCAGATTTTCTGGATATTTTGTGTTAAGAATTTTTTAGATTTAACATTTTCTTTGGCTGATATATTCATTTATTTTTCTATTGCACCTTCAATGCCTGAGATTCTTTCTTCCATCCTTTTTTATTTTGATGATGAATCTTGTCTCTATAGTTCCTATTTCCATTTCAATTTTTTTTATTTTCAAAATTCCCTCATTTTCAGTTTTCTTTATTGGGTCTATTTTCATTTTCAGTTCTTGGACAGTTTTATTCATTTTCTTCAACCATTTGCTTGGTTTTTAGTTTGTTTTGTTTTTCTTGGCTTTAAGAAAATCTATACATTTCAACTAATTCTTTGTGTTTTTCAGGCCTTCTTTGAGACTTTCATTAATTTCGTCCAATTGTTTGTTTATGTTCTTATATTTTTTTTTCTTCTTTATTTTGTATTTATCAAAAAAAACAGTAAAAAGAATTTAAAATGCAGAAGAGTTAACAATAACTATACAGAGGATAAGAATCATAAGCATGGCTTATCAAGGGTAGAAATACAAATAAGATTGCTACACATATATTTTTTTGTGTTCAGCTTTCCCTATATATCCTTATTCAAGGTCTCTTCCCCCTCCCAACACATTATGTTCTTATATTTTAAAAAGAGATTTGTTTATTTCCTCTTTAAGGACCTCTATCATCTTCATATAGTTGATTATAATATCTTTTTCTTGTGCTTCAACTATGTTGGGTTATTCAGGGTCTTTTGTGGTAGGGTACCTGGGCTCTGGTGGAGTCATCTTGCCCCAGTTATTACTTACTATATTCTTACACTGTCATTTAAGCATCTGGATTTGTGGTGATTATAGGTTTAGATGCTGACTTTTAAATTTGTCTTCATTGGGCAGATGCTTTGTTTCTTAGCTTTTGTTTCCTCTTTGTATTTTTAGAGAGTATGTTACCTGTATGTTGCCTGATTTCATGGCCTACTAGGCTTGTGTGCTCACAGGGAATGCTTCCTGGTGTTGGAGGCTCAGGGAAGGGATGGCTAGAAGAGATGGTCTGTTGTAGCACTATGAACAATCCTGAGGATTGGGTTTGGAAGAGCATAGAGAGGGAAGAAATCTGGTCCTCTGGCAGACATGGTCTGTATAAAGCAAGAGGTGTCTGCCCGATTTGGGGACTGAAGCATGACTGAACAGGTGAGGAGGAACCTGGGGCAATGGTCCATGGGATCCACAGGGGGCATGGAGAGGGTATAAAGAAGAATATATCTGGTGTTTCTTGAAGTGCTTGGGCAACCCTGAAATCTAAGTCTGGAGGAAGAGAGTGGTTAAAGTCTGTGGCCAATATATCTGTTTTAAAAGTAAATATTCTTTTTTTTATTGTCATGATTGTGGTTTATCTTTTTTTTTAAACGTTTTAAAAGTTTTTTTACATACTAACCATACATATCCTTTCCTCCACTCCCAGCTTTCCCTCACCCCCTCATCCACTCCTCACTGAGCAAAAGGCCTCCCATAGGAAGTCAATATAGTCTGGGATATCAAGTTGAGGCAGGACCAATTCCCTTGCCCCTGTATCCAGACTGGGCAAGGTATCTCTCTATAGGGAATGGGCTCCAAAAAGCTGGTTCATGCACTAGGAATAAATCTTGATCCCATTGCCAGAAGCCCCACAAACTGCCCAAGCCACACAACTGTCATTCACATTTAAAGGGCCTAGTTTAGTTTCATGAAGATTCCCCAGCTGTCAGTCCATAGTCAGTGAGCCTCCACTAGCTCAGGTCAGCTGTCTCTGTGGGTTTTCCCATCAAGATCCTGACTCTTTTGCTCATATAATCCCTTCTCCCTCTCTTCTTCTGGATTAGGAACTTGGATGTGTATCTCTGCATCAGCTTCCATCAGAAGGTTCTATTGATGACAATTAGGGTAGCCATCAATTTGACTACAGGGGAAGGTCAGTTCAGGCATGCTCTCCACTATTGCTTAGAGTCTTAGCTGGCATCATCGTTGTAGATTCCTGGTCATTTTCTTAGCACTAGGTTTCCCCCTAGCCCCCAAATTACTTCCTCTCTCTATTTTGTTGTTCTCCCTGTCTGTCCCTCACACAACTTGACCATCGTGTCCCTTCATGTTCTCATCCTACCAACCCGTACCCACTCCCCAATGTTCCCAATTTGCAGTAAACATTCTTAAATATAGGATCAGACCCCCAGCAGAATTTGTTTATTCTTCCCAAGTGTCAGTCATAAACAATATAATACTCTTCTAAGAGTATACAGTTTAGACACACATGTTCAGAATTAGATAGTTCCTGTGTTCATGTTTTATTGTTTTCTACAGGAGCAAAGTCTATAAGCCAAATCTTGTTATTAGTAAAGACCAAGTACTTAGGTAAATGTATTTCTGAAATGATAAATTATATCAAGTCAATTTAAGATACTCTTTTTTCTCTTCTACCATGGTAATCCATACAGACATTATTTAGTAGAGATAACTAACTGTGGATTCCACAGAAAATGACACATTGCTATCTGGGAGAAACAGATAACTTGAGACCTGTTTTCTGAAGCTTGATCTTAGCATCTGATTATTTAGCTCTTCTATTCATGAGAACATGCTAAGAGCAAGGAAAGCAAGAAGCAGGCAAACCCTGTTGGGTATGAATGACTTCAAAGATTTGAAATGGAAATGAGGAAAACAAATAATTTCAAACAAAAGAAAAGTGATGAAATGTTTACAGTATGAATGCAGACTCTGAATGAGACTTTTAAACAAAGAGAATAACAGAAAAATGCATAAAATAAAACTGAATTTCATTATACAAAATTTAATAAAGGAATAACATTAATTTTATAAAGCAAACACATGTAATAAAAATCTTATTTTTTAAAAAATATGAAAACCACTGTGTGAAATCAGTTCCACACATGTACAGGTCTCCTAGTCATTATGTTAGAGAAATGTATGAGGCTAATATTTACCTGACTATTGAATGGTAATATTTATGATGTGAATGTAATATAAATTATGCACATTTTTAGCAGTTTTATATTTCTTCCTGTGTTAAAATTGTTCTTTTCTATTTAAATATTTAGCATATTCTATGCCTGAGCATTCTGATTGTTCTTCTAGATAAATGTGTGCATGTGTTTGTGTTGAAACTCCCATGAGCCTTTATGCTATATGCATGCGCATAGAATTGTTTGAACAGTATAGAATGGACAACGAGGAAAAGGACATAAAGATGTAGAATTGTAACACTATGACTACCAAAAATATAATATACCTGCTTGCTGAAAACGATGCAATGTGCTGAAAGCAGAGTTGGGGTGGAAGCCTGAGGTCCAGGCAAGATACCCTTGGGAAAGGACCATCTGTTGATACACAGATAAATCTGCACATATTTTCAGCATCATCTTATGTTTTTATGTAAATGTAAGACTTTTACAGGTACAGTGGAGAAAATTAACTTTTTTCTCTCTGTTTTTGTCCAAATTTAAATGATTATACCTATCATTTCCTTGCTCCCAATTTCTTTGGGAGATATGCAAATGAGGCTGGGTTATCAGCATAACTAGCTGTTGACAGGAGGAACATCTCACGCAGGAAATAAGACAAATGGAGGATTCTCTTTGGAGTTGTGGAGCTGCATGTATTTGATTTTGTCTAGGATGTGATAACTCCACATGAAGTGGTATTGAATGCTGTGATTGCTCAGTAAATCACAACATGAAGGGAGCTCAAATACGGGGTTGAGAGGGTCTCACATAAAGGATGGCTTTATTTCCACAATGGATTTCTTAAATACTATTCTAAGTAACTACATTTGTAAAAATAAACAATGGTCTTTCTTGTGAAAGAAATCCTCCCTTTCCTTGAATGTAACTGTAGGAATTTAGAGACATGAGGTCAATACCATTCAAGAAAGGAAAGTTGACTTTGGAAGTAGTGAGGGAAAGATGTGTGACTCAGAAGCTCCAGTCAGGCTTTCTTTCTCTCAGTCAACACACCCCCATAGGGGTAGGACTTCAAGAATTGTCTTTCATTTTTCTGTGCTAAATGGCATGCATTTCTGAACCAAATAACTTGTGTTACCATTACATTATTGTATAGTATAGAGGAAAAGATTTACCCTGACCGCAAGCAGGAGAAACAAAGAAAAAAAAAAAATGACCCTTTTCCTCTTTTAGGACAGTGATGGCAAAAGATGTGCAAGATGAAGACTTTTAGGCAGCTATTTAGAGAGCTGATCTTACAGAGCTGCTAAAATATTATTTAAGATGCAGTAAGATAGAAAAATGCAATCATAAGTTATTAAGAGGATGTTTAGATGGAGTTTGGGTTTAATGGCCCCAGGGAATGTGTGTATAATAATGAAATGCTCAGCTACTTGGCAAAGATGATGCTTCCATGACTTACACACTTTGCAGCATAGAACAGAATAGGTGAGTCTAAACTACAATAGCTTAGCAACCATCACTTTCTACAGTAGTACTCAGCGCTTATGCATATAGTAGAAAATACTGAGAAATTCTCAGCTGGCATCTGATCCTGGGATTTCCCCAGGAAGTCCAGCAAACCATAATGACCTCCAAGAAGGCCACCAGCTACAATCACAGGGATGGAGTGGGATAAAGAAGAGTACAGAACTGAAGAAGAGAGTGATCACATCCCTGAACACAACTCTCCATAAGAAAAACTTGGGCCTTTGAAGAAGCAAAAATTAAGACATACATCACTGTGATATGTGGCACTAAAAGTTGCTTTTCCATCTCCAGGTAAATTCTACAAAGGCAGAGAGGTAAAGGTTTTTCTGGGCAGTTCTTGAGAGCCTGAGAAACTACTTTATGGAAACTAGGCCATGATAGTTACATTTGGGATATATGGAGATAACCTCATTTTACAATAATGTTCTAGAAGCTTAAATATGTGAATTTAAAATATGTGAAGATATGAATATTTATATGTGTATATACAAATTACATATTTTACACAGAGAAGAAAATGTATGATGCAGAACAATATGATAAATAGCAATGGTTACCTCTAGTTTATATTCTTAAAAGTATTTTTTTCCTCTCACATTTACCACATTTGTAAATTTTTGTCTAAATAAATGAACTGATTAATTCCACAAAAAATTAAAATGTCACACAACTGTACCCTAATGAACACACAATCATTTAAAAGAATTAAAATGAATAATGAAAAGCTAGAGAAATCCCAGCCAGTTACAAATTTTAAAGTCATTTAATATGGCAAAACCTATGCTACCTTCATAAGTACAGTTCTTTTGGGTGGATGGTCACTAAGCTTCTTATCAAAACTAAAGCTGGAGAAATAAAACGAACAATTAGTTATCTTTTCTCTATCCTGAAGAGTGGAAGTCAGTCATACTCTTTCTCTGTGTTCCACATGATGTGACTGACTATGCCATTCATGGACACATTCCTCTTTCTAAGTCTTGCTAATGTTTTGACTAAGAATAATTTTATAACATTGTCTTTGAAAGAATTTTATCTCCCTAAATATCATTGGGATGTTATTGGTGAGTTATTTTAATGTATTGATTCAAAATTACTTTCTATTTTCTTTCTTCATATGTCTTTCCTTGGTCACTGATCAAAGACTTTCTGTAGGGAAGAATGATGTGATCTACCATTTTAATGAAAAAGGCCCTCTATTCCCAGCCTGACTCTGCTTCATTATCTTTCACAAATGAGTTAAAGGGCAATAAGATGTCAAAAGAAAAGAGAACAAGTACCTTCCAGGATTAATAGCTGCTTTACATGTATATGCATCAATTTTAGGAAGGCATGGTGAGGGTTCTCACTGAGCAGGTAAGAAACACTAAGTAAAAAGATTGTTTTCATTGGTCCTCATTAAAAATCAGCAATTGAAACAGTGAAACAAAAAAGCATTCATCCCAGAGATTTTTGTGGTTCCAGATCCAGAATTTGTTAGCTGAAAATATTTTCCAAAAACCCCTTAGATCTGCTGCTGATGTCTGTAAAGGAAGACCATTGGCTACACATGTAGGAGTGGGTGGGATAAAGAAAGGGCCATGAATCATACTATCAAGGCTCTGAAAATGACTTCTGAAAATTCTCAGCCTTAATATCCAAATAGGCTTCACTCAAGACATTTTGATAGTTAAGAATAATCATCTTACAAACACAGTTAAAAGGAGTAAAGCACATTTACCAATTCTAAATTGCCCATTAGAAGTCTACCTCTATATATTTACCCATACAAAAATATACACTGATTGCCTACTCTGTACCTGTAATAGTGACAAAGACAAGGCTTGTGGTCTACTATTGTATTAATCTCAATGTCATAGGTGGAAAACAAAAATAAACAATTAAAAAATCAAAACAATAGAGACTGGAGTTGAGGTCCTTTAAGGCATGAGTAAATAGCCAACTCTAGATTGCAAAGAACAGCAGGCACATGACTGAGCAATCAAACTTGCTCTCATAAAGCCTCACTAATTAAGAGGAGGGTGGGACCAGGAAATTGTCCAGAAAGAAAGCATTAGAAGCAAGAACATTTATGAATAAACAAGTTGGGGCAGAGAGATGAAGCAGAGGTTAAGAATGTACACTGCTCTTGCAGAGGAACCTATAGTTTGGTTCCCATAACTAACTTCTTGTAACTCACAACAATCTGTAATTCCTGTTCCAGAGGATTCAACATCATCTCTGGCTTCTATGGACACCTACATTTATGTGTACATGCTCCTCCACATACACAAATACATACACATATCTCAAAATACCTGTGCGAGATTGAAGTCCTGGATACTACACTGCAGATTAAAATTTGGGATTTTAATGAAATATCCTGGAAAAAGTCCTCTTTGTTCCAACTTTTAAAAGGCTCTGAACCAAGATACACAGTGTGGCAAGAAGACAATGAATTGAATTTCAGCTACTCATGGCCCTGGACTGTGTTGGATAATTCTGACTACCTGCTTATATAGCCATAGCCTTATCCAAGAAAGAGAAACACAGTTTGAATCAGACCAGTAGAGTCCATTTACTGCACAGTTAAAGTGAAATTAGTCTTACTGTAATTTCTTAAGAGTTCACTATTCCTACAAGTTTTGTGTTTCAATAATACGTTGTATTATATTTGATGTGGTAGATAGATGATGGACATGCTCTATACGTTCTAGCTATTTTAACAACATAAAGTTAGTCACATGGATACTGCCTCAGGTTTTATTACAGGTTATTCCAATAACAGTGAACCCAAAATTATTCATATTTCGGTCTAAATCACTTTTCTCTTCCTGATCCTTGAATAGTCTTTCTACAGGCACAAATACAAGTATCATGAACATCTTATTGGTCAAATATCCATAATAATTTTGAATTGTATATGAGTTAGGACACATGTATAGAACTGTCATCCAGGTTTTGTACATTAAATATTAGCCCAGTATTTCAAAAGTGAACTGCAGATTCCTACCTTGAAAACTGCACTTGCTTCAATCTCTATCTCCAATTATTACTTGAAAGAATAAAATTATTACAAATATAAGGCAGTGAGGAACTCAAGAAACTAGAGCCCCAAACCCTGAATAACTAAATTAAAAAATGGGGTTTAGAGCTAAAAAGGGAATTCTCAGCAGAAGAATTACAAATGGCTGAAAGGCACTAGAAAAATTGTTCAACATCTTTAGCCATCAGAGAAATGCAAATCAAAACAACTTTGAGATACCACCTTACACCTGTCAGAATGGCTAAGATCAAAAACACAGATGACAACCTATGCTGGAGAGGATGTGGAGCAAGAGGAACACTCCTCCATTGATGGTGGGAGTGTAAACTTGTACAGCCACTCTGGAATGCAGTATGGCAATTTCTCGTAAAACTGGGAATCAATCTCCCCAAGGATCCAGCAATACCAATATTGGGCATATACCCAAAGGATGAATGTTGCACATTTGTTCTCTAAAGGCATTAGCTGAACTATGTTCATAGCAGCATTATTCGTCATGGCAAGAACCTGGAAACAACCTAAGTGCCCCTCAACTGAAGAATGGATTAACAATCTATACATCTACATAATGGAACAAAAAAGACATTCTAAAATTTGCAGGCAAATGGATGGACTTGGAAAATAATCTCCTGAACAAGATATCACAAGACCAGAAAGATAGGCACAGGATATACTCACTCATAAATGGAGTTTTGACAAAAAGCAAAGAACAGGCAAGCTGCAAACCACAACCCCTGAATAGCTTGGGATCAGAAGTAACATAAGAAACACAACCAGGAATTTCCCTAGGAAAAGAAAATAGAGAAGATCTCTTTAGCTAATTGGGAGCATAAGGGGTTGCAACCAAGAAAAGGTGGGAACAAATCATGAGAGAAGGAGATGATTGATTGAGAGAAAAAAAAGAGATGGAGATCTTAATAGAGGAAGCCAAATGTGAGGTTGGAAAGAGACCAGGTGCTAGGAAAATCTCCAAGCACTCACAGGATGTCCCTGGATAGGTCTCCAACCAATAGTGAAGGAGGTGCCTAGACAGGACTTCCCCTATAATCAAATAAATAACCACCCTAAGCATCATCACAGAACCTTGGCTGAGCAGTGGACTGAGTTCCTGATGCAACTGAGAGTAGGGGAAGAGAGTTTATATGAGTAAGGGAATAGGGGCTATGAGGAAAATTCTCACAGTGATGGCTGGCTGGAGCTCAAGGGAGCTCACTGAATCAAGAACAGCCACTGGGGAACCATCAGGAAAAGGAGCTAGGCCCTTCAAGGGTAGGCAACTGTCAATTGACATGGGCAGTATGTGGAGCCTCGAGTGGTGGGATCAGACTGTTTCTGTGTGTGGGCAGGCACCATGGAGCACATTCCCTTCAGAAGAACACCTAACCCAGTCTTTATATTAGGATGAGGAAATTGGACTTGCCTGGAGTGGATGTGCCTTGCTTAACTGACCCACCTTAGGACTTCTTGCTCTTTGGGGGAAGGTGATGGGGGTTGGGGAGGAGGGAGGCTGAAGACCAACTGGGAGGAATTGTAAGAAGGGAAGGGAGTGGAGCAAGGGGATACATGGATAAAAAGATTTCATATATATGTACATACATATATATATATATATATATATATATATATAAAGGCAGTAAATTCTAATGCAGATTAATGTTTACACAGGGGATGACAGAATTGAGGTCCTACAGAGAAGCTGGTGAGGTATCTCCAAGATTATCTGTGGGCCAGGGAGAACATGTGTTATTGGGACTTAAAGGCTAATAGCATCTGGTAGAATTTGGAAACAGAACAATCCTGTCTGGAGTGAACCAGTGCCATGGATGACAGGTCACACCTGCAAGGGCCCCCAGACTTCCTTCCATCTCCAGCTGGTGCCTGTGTGAAAAGAAGCCAGCTTCAGTGAGGAGACATGGTCTGGAATGCAGAACAAAAAAGGTGACAAAAAATAAATCTGATGGCACAGCTACAGACACAAACAAATATTTCTAAAACCTGTCTCTCATCCTCATCCAGGCTTCTGTGTTACCTCTCAGGTTTCTAATGTGTTACATCCAACTCAGGAAGCACAGAAACACTGGACTACTTCATTCCTAAAGTAAATTAGATGTTCTTCAGAAGTATTTGTTCATTTTCCCTTTCCCTTATCTGCCTATTTTACATTAATGACTGCCTATTGCACTTCAGTGACAGGAAGACCACACATGGAATACTGTGCCTGAGCCAGGCACTTTCAATCTACCAAGCCACTCATTCAACTGCAGACAGTGTGCCTGCCAGCTTCCACTGAGCTTTCTGGAGATAGCAAGCCCTTTTCTTCTGTAAAGCTTTAGTTAGCAGTTCGTGTATGGCAGCCTTCTTAGTCTTCTGAGTTGATGAAATGCTCTCAGCTATGGCAGCCCGCCAGAAGAAGTGCCTGTCTACTACCCCAGTGTTACTTTCCACATCTTTACTATCTGATTACTATGTACTCTTTTTCTTATTACAAAACTTAAATAACACTGTGATATAAAGAAACAGACTGTCTCATTTCAACTGTGTACTCAGAATTAAGGAGAGCATTGGGTACATTAAAATCAGTTAAAGCATGATTATTAAATAAATGAATGACTCCAGAGTGGACATCAAAAGTGACTGGGAATTAATGCATCAACTAGGAAAAATATATTACAAACATGACATAAAAAATTGAAATCTGTACAGATGCCTACTACTTTTATTTTAAAATAATGATTATAGAACCTGAAGTTAAGTGTCAAATATATTAGCGAAGTATATAATGAATACCATCAAAGGTGGTGAAGCTTCCTAGTTTTTTATTGAACTCATGAATAAACTTATAAACAGAAGCATACCCAGGGCTTATTAAATTGTAAGTTCTGATTGAGTAGGTCTGGAGGGGGTACCTGATAGTCTGCATTTTTAACACACTTCTTGATAAATCCAAAGGATCACCTTTTTGAGTGGCTGGAGAGCTCTCAAGTTGATAAATTGGCTTTTCAGTTTTGCCTTCTCTTGTCCACAACTTTTAGCTCATCTGCATTCTCAGCCAAAGTAGAAGGAAGCTACAAAATCAATACCAGACCATGTTCAATTAGGCTAATCAGTCTCTTGACACAATTTTTTTTTCCACTGGAAATGATGGTCTCAACCTCTGTTTACTTTACTCCTGCATTTTGTAAGAGATTTTGTGGTTCAAATTTTCATTATTAAAGAATTAACTAACTTGTATTTGAGGACTAACAGCTAATGTACAAATCAATAACGGTAACTGTCATTTGTATAGTCCAATACCTTACAAAGAACTTCTGTTATGGTATTATGTTCAATCTCACAGCAATCAGAGCTATAGCAAATGACATAACATCTTTGATGAAATTCTATAAAAGAAGATGGATGTTGATGCACGGAAATAGCAATGGCATCAATAATCAGGAGCTATTAAAAACTTCATGTTCACTAGTCACATTCATGTATATTAGCCAATTTTATTTGCATAATGATCATCAAAAATAGATATTTGTGTGTGGTTAATGGTCCTGTGTAGCTGCGGTATCTTTATTTCAAGTTCTGTTCATATCACTTGTATTGCACATCTGTCTTATTGATTATCCAAATATATATGTGGATTTCAGTCATTGTTCTATGATTCACTTCCTGAGAGAATTTAGACTCCAAGATTTTTCCTGGAAATTTAGAGAAAAAATAAATTCTATTGGAGGTTGTCTTAGTTAAAGTTACTATTACTGTGATGACCAATGACACTTGGAAAAGAAAGGGTGTTTTTGGTTTACACTTCTACATCACAGTTTATCATCAAAGATAATTAGGACAGGAACTCCAACAGGGCAGGACCCTGGAGGCTGGAGCTGATGCAGAGGCAATGGAGGAATGTTGCTCACTAGCATGCTACAGACGGCTTGCTCAGACTGCTTTCTTATAGAATTTAATGTTGTAAGCCCAGGGATAGCACCACTCACAGTGGAGAGGCCCTCCCACATCAACCACTAACTAAGAAAATACCCTACAGACTTGCCTATAATCAAATCTTTTGGATGCATTTTCTTTGCCAAGGTTTCCTCCTTTCGAACGACTTTAGTTTGTGCCAAGATGACACAAAAGTAGCCAGGGAAGAGTGAGTCCTGCCATTCCTTAGGCTTAAAATAAAAAGGTGACAATCCCTCTACTCTCTTGGAAGTAAGAGTTTTAGGGTGCTAACTTATGACTCTTTGCCTATGGTTTACACACACACACACACACACAAACACACACACACTTCCTTAAAAGTTTCAGAAGCTGACTTATCCACATGAAGAGAAAGGGAAAGCAGGATGTCATACTCACAGCCCATTCTTCTACCCAGCAGAGGTAAGTTATTGAAGTTATTGCTCTCACTTATTAACCTTGATATGTTGTAGGCAGGAAGATGAAGCATTCTCCAATTTGTATTATTGTGCCTGCATTCAGGTACTGATTTTCCTCTAGAAGTTTGGAGTCTTCCTACCACTGAGAATATTAAGGCTCTGAGCTCAGAGAATACACTGAAATCTTCTTAGAAAGTTAGCAAGATTTCTTCCCTGGAGATGAGCATTATTTAAATTAGAAGGAGGGAATAATACCATGCTAAGAGACACTTTTGTAGTTGTTATCCAAGCCCACTTTATCACTGAAATTTTCTCATACACACACACACATACATACACATATGTCAATTGATTTAGTACTTAGAATAAAATATATTGTGGTTATTTTGTTAAAAAGAAAACCCAGGTCTACTTTAAGAGGTCAAGCTCATTAACTCTAGACCAACCACTAGGGAGTTCTGCATGTGAGTCACAATTGTGTACTTTGGTCTGTTTGTGGGGTCCCTAGCAGTTGGGTCAGCGTCTATCCCTGGTACATGAGCTGGACTTTTGGAACCTATTTCCAGTGGTGGGATGTCTTGCTTAGTCTTGATGCTAGGGCCACGGGGAGGCTTGGTCCTGCCTCAACTTGATATGCCATGCTTTGTTGACTTCCACGGGAGGGCTTACTCTTTGAGAGTAGTGGATGGGGGAAGGATAGAAAGAGATCAAAGGAGGGAATGGGAGGAAAAAGAAATAGTCTGAAGTTTCTGGCCTGAGCTCTCACACTGCAGTCCACAGCTGCTTAGCCCCAAATAATCACACAAAGGCTTATACTAATTGCAAGCTGTTCAGTCTATACCTCAGGCATATTACTTGGTAGCGCTTAGAACTTAACTCAACTCACTTTCTATTAATCTATGTCTTGCTACATGGCTAATGACTTTATCTCTGTTCCATTACATCTTGCTCTCTTGGGTGGCAGCCTGCAGCATCTCCTGACTTCATCCTCTTTCTCATTTATCTATATTTGAAACTTCTGCCTACCTCTAAGCTGCTTTGCCATAGGTAAAAACAGTTCCTTTATTACCCAATGATAATTCACAACATAGAGAAAGTCATCCCACATCAGAGGTGGAAGGGGAAGCTGTGATTGATATGTAAAATTAAAGAATAATGATAATAAGAAGAAAACCAATGCTACAGGTATTACATAGTATATTATGCACTGGTTCTATGACATTGGTGACACTGTTGTTTTTTAGATCCCCACTGACCTGGCTTAATGTAATGAGAACAGCAAATTTTCAAATCAGTAAAAAAAAGTAAAAAAAAGGAACAAAATTTGAAAATCTGAAATGGTGTGAAAGGTTCCCCTTCATTGAAGATGTGACTGACAATTCTTTACTTTAGTTTAACAAATCAAAAGGAAAAAGTCTGGATTCTATCTTCACTTCTGTTTAGCAATTTAGGGTATAGAAGCTCAAGCAAGGAATTTTCTCCAGGCCACATTCATGGTAAGTAAAAAAAACCTTTAAGACTTAGAGCATTGATGTGTTTATTTCTGTGATGTTTTTCCATTATGTTCTCTGCCTTTCCCTCAGTAATCCCATTGTTTTTTATTGATACACACTGTAACTAGAATATAATACACAAAATGAAATTGTACCCACTCCTAAAGCTATATGCTTTGAGTACTCAATATTTAAAAAGAAATGCATGAATGCTATGGATATTTCTCCTTATTATGTATTTCTTTTTCTTTTTTTGTTTTTTAAATATTTGCTTTTATTTTACACAAAGTGTACGTGTATGTCTGTATGTGCATATGTGCCCATGGAGGCCATCAGTGAGTGTAGAATCCTCTAGAGCTGAAGTTATTAGCAATGGTGAGGAGCTTGATTATATGATGCAAACCAGATTCATCTTCTCAATAAGAGTACATATGCTTAACCACTGAACTATCCCACTCTCCAGTCATTTGTTTTTTTTTTTAAATTGGTGTGTGTTAATTGTATAAACCCATGGGTTTCATTACAGTACCTTCATACGTGTACTATGATCATATTGTGGCTTTATTAGTCACCCTTGATCATAAAAAATACATGAAAATGTCATAGAAAAATCTAATACTGTGTAGAATGAATGCAGCCTTTCCAGAATTTAACTCTGCAGAGTTTAAAGAACCTGCTGGAAATGATATGCAATACTTACTCTGTTTACTAAAGTAATTCAAGCAGTTTTTTATAATTAATTTCACAGACATTCTACATTTGAGAAATGTATAAATAAATCTTGAAAGCAAGCTAGCAAGATTCATGATGGGGGACATGTATTGTGGTATAAGAGCTACAAAGGGATATGTAAAACATGGACATCATCATATTTACATACAACCTTTAACTTCACTGACAGTGTTTAAGAGGAATAAGGCTGATTCAGTTAAAATTGGAAAACACTGTACCATTTTGACACCTTGGCAATGTGATCACAACCTCAGAAATTCCCCAGCATTTAAAGCATGCTGGAAATAAAGCACAATATTTAATCTGTTTACCAAAGCAATTCAGCCAGTGTTTTATGAATAATTTCCTGGACATTCTACTTATCCCTTAATTTTAATCAAATTAATACCCATTCAGTGCTTATAGGATTAGTCAAAATGAATAAGGTACAATGCTGATTCCAAGGAAAATATATATTTCAAAATGAATTGGACTCTACGGCTATTAACATTTATTATGGTATATATGAGGCGTAACCTCGAAAAGGGTTCAAAGCAGCATGGCATTGAAGGGAAATAAAGAGGTTCCGAAATTCATATGAATACAGGTGTGTGTGTGTGTCTGTGTGTGTCTGTGTGTGTGTGTGTGTGTGTTGCATACGTGTGTGAGTGAATGCATATAAACCCATGTGCTCATGGGGCCTCAGAGTGACAGCCCGTCTTCCTCCACTCCTCATCTCCCATCACTCTCCATCTTAGTTCTCTTCACTGAATCTAAAGTATGTTATTTCCGCCTGGCTGGCTGTGAGCTCCAGTGATCCTGTCTCAGCCTTCCCAATGCTAGAAGTATGAACATGACGAACTAAGTTAGACTCTCATCACACAAGCAAAAGATCAGCATTTGGTATAACCCTATCGTTCCCACACAGGCAATGTGGGAAAGATGGACCCCCAGGGCTGCTAGAAAGCTGGAGTCTACCTGGATCTTTGTCTTCCAGGCTCAGTAAGAGAACCAGCCTCATAAATAAAGGTGGAGAATAATAAGAAAGATATTCACATCAACTTCCACATATGTTTACCCCCACATAAGTGAACACACACACATGTACTTATACACACATACAAAACAATTAAAGAGTTGTTTCTACGTGAAGTGTCAAAAATTAATTACCACCAAAGGATAATACAACAAGTGTTAAAATAAATTTTGGAAAAAGTAGAAAATAAACAGACTGAAGAGAAAACTGTTAATCATAGGAAATTGCCAAGGAAATAGAGCAGAAAAGCTGTGTCAGGAAGCCGTGAAACAAGGTATCATGCTAGCCACTGTGCAAGCAGTTTCATTAAAACATGCCAGATCTGGAAAACTGTGAGGAAATAGTTATTTTTTAGGGCACAAAGAGGATATTCTCAGATCCTATAATATGGTGTGAATGCAGAGGGCTTCCATGGGAAAATACATTACCCAGCAAACAAATGACAGGAAGAATCAGAGAAAATGCCTTTTTTTATTCAAAGGAGAAAAATAAATGAAAGGGAAACAAAAGAGGAAATTTTCATTTCCCGTGACTTGGCTGTTTTTATTCAATAGAATAAACATAAACATAAGCAATGATACAAATTCCCAATATCTTTTTTTTTCTCAAAATAAAAATCCTAATATATCATTTAAGATGCCAAAGTAGAAAATGTTACTTTAAAACCATGAACTATATTCAGAAAAAAAAATGGCTCATTAATAAGTCTAAATGTTATGGGGACAAGTTTTAAAGTGAGATATATTTACTCAAGGAATTAACTATTTTAATGATATTTATAATATGAAAAATATACTACATATGGAGGGTATATAAACATTATGATTTTTTTTAATTTTTAAATATAATTTATTTATTTCCATTTTATGTACATTGGTGTTTTGCCTGGATGTATGTCTTTGTGAAGGTGTTGGATCCCTGGGACAGGAGTTACATAGAGACAGTTGTGAGCTGCCATGTGGGTTCTGGGAACTGAACTCAGGTCCTCTGGAAGAACAGTCAGTGCTCTTAACCATTGAGACATCTCTACAGCACTGACTTGATTTTATAAAAGGAAAGTTTGTGAAAATAATTTCATTTCTTCTTAGCTTCTTCTGTTAATATGTCTTTGAGAAGAGTAAGAAGTTGTATAGAAATTCAAGACTGTACAGAGGCATCACCTGTCAGTGCCATGAGACTTGGAGGGCCAAAGAATCCAGGCTTTCAGAAAAAAAAAAAAAAGAAAGAAAGAAAAATAGAGTGAACCAAATCTAATACCAGAGATGCTTTGTTCTCTGTTGTATGAGGTTTCCAACCCTGTCTGGCCAGATGTTTGACCCACCCATGGCTACTTTTCCTCTAAAAAAAAAAAAAAAAAAACTCACAAGCTTATATTAATTTCATCTTTTAATTTCATCTTATTTGTTATATGTCTCAGGCACATTGCTAGCTAACTCTTTCATCATAATTCAACCCATGTCCATTAATCTGTCTGGCCACATGGCTGTGCTCATGGCTCACCTGGGTCCCCTACATGTTTCTTCTTTGGCGACTAGATTGAGTCTCTGTCTGTTCTGTCTCTCTCTTTCTGTACCTCAATTTCTCCATCTACCTATGGTGCCCTGCCATAGCCAAAACAGTTTCTTATTTAAAGAATGATTTTCACAACCTACAGAAGAACATTCTTACCTTACTTCTGCTTTTTTGTCTAATCAAAAGGAAAGGTTTCAATTTTAATATAGTAAAATTACATATAACAAAACACCTATTAAGCAAGAATTACAGTTACAATATCTAGTCTATTTGTATTTAACAAAATTAAAGAAAATATTATATCATCTACCTTATCCTTGTGAGTCTAGAGTTTCATACCTAATATTCCTTTTAAAATATCTATAAAAAAACTATACCTATAGTTCTCAAATATACAACTACATCAAAGACCACAGAAGGATATAACATTACCAAAGTAAACAGGAAGTGCAAGCAACTTCAAAAATCTAGAAATGACAGAGATGACACCTGTCTGCCTAGATGTTTCTTTGTAACATTGAGGCACTCATCTTCAGCCTATAGGCCCAGAGTCCCTGGCATACCTTTCAGTGATGCAGGAAATCTGGCATAGTTCATCAGTCACTTCTCCTTGTGTCCTAAAGGATGCCTGGCAATTTTCTCTGCAGAGCAGAACCCTGAAGGACCATCTGAGATTGTTCTGCCAAAGTTCAGCGGTAACTTTCCTATGGAACCTGCATGTCCAGTTTATACAGCATACTATCAAGCAGTCAGTACAAGAACAGTTTCTTGTCCAGTGGCTAACTGTTGCCACGAAAGTAAATTCCACATAAAGTTTCTTCAATGCCTATCATTCTCTTGAAGTATGTTAGTGCTGCCAGGAGCAGACCTGTCTAACTGTCCAGAAAAGTCTAAATTCTTAAAATGTTTTAAATTCTATATTCTGTAGGTCTTTGAAGTATTTGAAGATTACCTATCTAATTGAAATATATCTTTGTATACCTACAAAAACCTAACATGATTATGAGTTTGGTTATCATAGATGACTATTAATCTGCATTTCTTAATTACACATTATGATTTTAAATGAGTTACATAAACATCATACCTTAAACAAGAGCAGAAAAATACACACAGCATAACAAAATTGACCTTAAATTTGTATCAATAAACCAAAATTCATTTATCTTTTTTAATCATTTGTATATCATATTCCCCTTCCTCTTTTTTTGAAAAAGATTGACTATGACCATTAACCATTTACAACAAAAACAAATGTTTATAAGCAATATTTTGGGAATTTGGGCATAGCTTTCTTTCTTTTACTACTTCCTGCTGATTAAGGGGCATTGACAATCTCATAAGGTCCGAAGGCTTTGGATCATTTTAATTAACCATTTTAATTAAGCTGATCTTCCCATCAGAAAATTTTCAGGTTAGGGTTAGGTTTCATCTGCCTTGGCAGATGAAAATATATTTGCCTGTAAAAAAACCACAGGTTTTCATCTTCTGTGGAAACAAAAGCAGGAACTCCTTTCCAAAGCAACATATCCTTAGACACCAATTTCAAAGTCAAGATATCTTTAAAATATATATGTTTGTTTAAATTAGCAGCCTTTGCAATCAATTGTCTTTAAAAATTAAAAGAAAACAATAATAACCATAATGCAGACTCTTGGTGTATTTGCCATCTTTAAGTGTCTTTTTATATTTTACTTCTCTATTTCTCCTTTTTAAGGGCTTTTCTTTTCTCTCCCAGTCAATATATTCTTTGTCACACACATTTTAACCCATTTAAAGGTTTTTCCTCCATCTGAATCTGTTTCATTGTGTATCCTTAAATAACTCCCCAACCAGAAAAGCTTTTAAAATGCTAGCACTATTATGACTGTTGACTCCACACCTTTTGGCAGCTTATCAACCTGGCAGAGGTGCTGGAGCCATGCTTGCTTTCTCAATTCTTAGTGGCACACAACTCTTAAAGAATCACAGTTTTTTGATAACACTGAGTCAGGAAGCTTTTTAAAGGAGCTGCGTCTCTGCTCACTGTCAGCAAGCAGAGCAGACCCAAGAAAATGCTGCTACCAAAAAACTGTTTGAATCTCTTCCCCTTTTGTTCAATATAATCAGAAACTTAAAATCAATCACATGTAGCATGTTGCTTATGCAGTCTTCTGACTTCCAGGAATCGGCCTTAAGTTGCCTGCCCCAGACCTTGAATTTTAAATTCAAGCCTGAACACTGCAGCATCTCTTTACCATGACCCAATTCAGATTTACAATTCAGAAGTCACTTTTGGCTCTGTTTCTGTGTTGTAGAATGTTTTATAAGCTTTCTCAGGTTTTATGCAGATATTCAGGGCTACAGGTTGGGATGCCATCTGTTGTAAAAGATTTCTGATCACATCCAGGCCAGGGGTTCAGACCTGCTGTGCCTGCCCGTGGCTGCTTCCCCCCCACACCAAAAAAAAAAAAATGACTCAGAGGCTTATTTTAATTTCATCCTGTTTGGTACCTCAGCTCTCTTGTATGGCAAGTGATATAAACTAAAAATCTAAAAGCATGAGCAGAGATGTATACCTTAAATATTAGAAATGTAAGTTTGTGCAGTGTTAAAGAAATATAAAGTTGAAATCTGAAGCTCCTGAAAAAGACCAAGAAAGGTCCAAGATACTTAACAGGAAGGAAACCTCATGATGTAAACCCATGACTCTGAGGGTAAGATGAGCTTTTACAATCCCAAAGATCAAGGACATTCTCCAGAGTAGTAGGTGTGCCAAAAAGATGGGGAGAAAGAGCCAAAATCAAGAGAAAAAAAAACAAGAAAGTTGATTTGGATGTCAGAAAATTAAGTATGATTAGTAGTTTTAATAAAGTAAATGAGTATAATTTTACCAGAACAAGAATCTATAAAATAATTACTAACTATAAACTACATGTATGTATATAATATGTGTGCATATCAAATGCGTATGGTACATATAAAAGTTTAATAATTAAGTGGATGATGCAAATAACAGATCACCCACTACAGAGGTGATCACATTACTTTTCCTGAGTAACTCTGAATTATTTAAAAAATAAAATTTAAAAAAGGTTGTAATTAAAATCAACTTATGATAAACTGTTTTGACAGTTGGGATATTAAATTAGAATTAGACAGAAAAAAGATAAAAAGGAAATCTTCAATTCACAAAATTATAATTAAACATCAAAACTGTGAAGGGGAAAGTCTCCAATTCATTCACAGCAAGCAAAAAAAGTTCTAAATCACCAAAGATCAACAAGAAGATTGGAATGAAAATGTATTTTCAAAGATTTAAGTAGATACAACATGTCAGTCAAAATTTGTGGGACTTAACTAAAACAATGTTTCATGAAAAAAATTGATCTAAAAATTTATTTAAAATGACAAAAACCAATACAATACTATTGCATAAGACTTAAAATGAACAAATTAAGCTCAGAAGTTCAAAAAATAAAATTTGAGAAGCTAAGCATGTATTGGAAAGCACAATTTAGCAAAATTTCTCATATAAGTTAATATTCTTCATAAACCTTAAATCCTCTCCTAGAAATCATTTCCAATAATGAATCTGTTCTGTGGTAATTCACTACATCCACAAAACAGGAAAAGAATAAATTTGGTGGCAGTTGATCTTATGAAATCATTGCACTAGCTATTTGGAAAAACCTGATATAAATATTTCAAAATAGGTAAACCATGTTCCAATCACTTTGATGAGCACAAATAGAGTATTTTAAGTCTAAATCTTAGCAAACTAAATATAGGGGTACATAACAATGTCATGAGATAACTCACAATGTAAGTTTGGTTTATTAGTATAAGTAAATCAGTGAACATTATAACATTAGCATAATTATGGAAAAATCATATGATCATACCAATAAATACAAAAAAATTGATAAAAATCAAATATCTGTTCAAAAAATGACAGATAAAATTTTATAAAGTGGATACCTCTTTCAGTGATATAGTATGGCCTATATTTAATATAATCTGCTGTTTATTTGATCTCAACACTATTCATTCTACACAAAGGCATGGTTACATATTTCTTATCTTTGTCACTCTATTTTATTTTATTAGATAATAAAGTCCTTTTTCTCAAATAAACAATTTAAATTATTTAAAAAATCTCATTTTCACATAATAAAGAAAAATATGTGTTAAATCACTTAGGGAACATTTTGTTTCCTTTGTCTGATGATGACCCCAAACTCCGCATAAGAGTGAGGTAATAAAACCTTTTCCAAACCAAAAAAAAGTGTTTGGAGAATATTTTTATTAACTGATAAATTATTGAAGCATTTCTTCTGTCACCGAAAGAGAGATAGTAACCTCCTTGCATTCCTATGAAATTCAGACAATGCAATAATCTGTGGAAAGCGGCAACACAGAATCGGAGAAACTAAGGTATTAAGAGCAATAAAATTCTAATTATGTACAGATTTGCAGAAGACATGACTTTATATACAATGAACCAAAAATTATATACAAAGAAGTGATTAGAATTGATGAGTGATATTTATTACACAAATATTCAACACAAAACATTAACATCAATTGAACTTATGTACTCAATTGAAAAATGTAACAATAAATGGTACAGCATAGTAAGCAATAGAACAGACTTGATGATAAACCCAAAGAATGACAAAAATACACTGACAACTACAAATCTTTATAAAAAAATAGGAAGCTGTTAAAAAAGAAAACAAATAGAGAAATAGGTAATCTTTATGATTATAGAACTCAATCTTATAAAGGTACCAATTTTAAACAAGTGAGTATTATTTGTCCAAACATAGCAAGCTACTCTGATAAACAAAATGTCTCATAAGTCAAAATAAGAAATCTAATTTTGAAGGTCATTGTTTAATGACTTGCACAACCACTCATGATGATGATGGACTAAACAAGATTTTGAAAAAAATGTAGCCAAAAAGAATGGAGTCCTTTCAAACCAAATGTAGTTTATCTGGCCATCTGGCGCAGTTGCTGTAGAGATGAAAGGATTCATCATTTGTCAGTGTATCTAAGATACCTTGAGAATTTTAAGAGCAGGTTTTAGGAGTATACAGTCATTGAGGTAAACACCAAATTTATTTCCCTGAAATAAAGAATAATATTTAATAATTCTAATTTTAATACAAAGTTAGGAAAAAATAAATATGTTATCATCAAGAAGGGAATATGAATCAAAGAGATGGCAGGAATCACTTGGAACAATGGGCATATCTAGAAAATTACTTTCAGAAAACTGGGCACTAACAATATCTCAATCAGATAGAGAATGAAAGGAAAGCCACCAACTGGAAGTCATAGGTGTTCTCTTGGTAAAAGCCTGTAGCATGTTAAAAAGGATGGCCAAGGAGACATGCTTGATACAATGTTGTGATACTAAATTAAGCCCTCTTGACCCAGGGTTTCACAGCTCTTGGGTCCATCTGTTATTTCATTTTCACTTGGGGTTCATATTGAAAGGGAAAAGCAGACGTCCAAGAAACGACTCTTTTTTTTTTTTTCTTCTTTATTTTGTATTTATCAAAAAAAAAGTAAAAAGAATTTAAAATGCAGAAGAGTTAACAATAACTATACAGAGGATAAGAATCATAAGCATGACTTATCAAGGGTAGAAATACAAATAAGATTGCTACACATATATTTTCTTTGTGTTCAGCTTTCCCTATATATCCTTATTCAAGGTCTCTTCCCC
>PVIH01023594.1:0-24512 GCA_004025045.1 Sigmodon hispidus | reverse complement strand
AGAAAATGAAGGTTTCCTTTCTGTAATGTCTGGCCACATCATTGTATCTATGGTGTGTTTGTCAAAATTCATCACCTTGGTCCTTTGAGTTAGTGCCTGAGGATTATGCAAACCTAAATATTCAAAGAAGTCTCAACGTATTTGTAACTGTATTAGGTGTTTTGCTAAGAAATTTTGCATTGAAGCACCAGTATTTTTTATTTATTTATTTATTTATTTATTTATTTATTTATTTATTTATTTTTTGAGGATTAAGCATAGATGGCAAATTCTTAACCAAATTAAATGAAAAAAGATAAGACCTACTTCAATAAAGCTAGAAACTGAAACACAAACATTATAGCAGATATGAATGAAATTCCCAAATATTTATCGAGGCATCTTTTGTGCATATGTCAGTGTTGCGTATGTATTTGACAGCTATATTTCAACATCACACATTATACAGCATCATTCTGACACTTCGGTTTTTCGACAGGTCATCTCAGTGTCATTCAGTACAGAAAATATTAAACAGTTAAGGAAAGTAGATCCCCAATTTCCATCTCACAGTTCCTGGGGTAAGAGTTTAATAATGAAAACCAAAATTTTATAAGTGTGCTGAGATGCCAAATTAGGAATTTTGATTAGAATGTAAGTACCACCCTAAATGAGACACATTCAAAACAAGAGTATCTTATCTAATCTTCAAAATAATTTGTTGTACTGTCTTCTCCATCTTGTGATTAAATTAAATAAGTTAAATCCAACCAACATTCAATCCACACTTTTCTGTTATAAGAAACTTAATTTACACCATAGGTAACATTCACAGAATTGATTTTACTGGAACAGCAGTGATATAGTCTCCCCTATCAATAAACAAAAATACCTCTTTAACTTTTCCCAAATATAAATGATTATTTTTATTATTTCATTATCCCTCCAATAACTGTCTCTTCCCCAAGGTACTCACCATGACAGGAGGCCTCAAGCACTCATCAGTCAGCCCCTCCATGAATCTCCCTATATTTCTTCCACTTGATTTCCACTGCTCATTCAAGGCAAACTTGTCCTTACAGTGTCCAATTTTTAGAAACTGCTCCAAGACAAGCTGAGAAATCATCTGCTCCTTGCTCTGCTTTTCTGGCTGCAACCATGAAATAAACTTCTCCCAGATAGCTTGCAGCTCTTGCTTTGGACTGAAGCCATTGTCCTTTGGTTGAACATTGAGCTTAACACTTGAGGACTTCCTTATGTCTTTTTTCCTCTGCACAGCAGAGACCTGAGTTTGAGCAAATTCCATGTTGTTTAATAAATTGTCTGGTGATTTTATCTTTAAAAATTCTCTCTTCTGTGAAGCCGTTCTGCTGAGAATTCACAAAAATTCAACTTCTCAGTCAAGGATTTGTCTTTTGACTTGATGTCTGGGATAAGCAATTTGAGAATATGTTAAACATATACTTTAAAAAGACAAGAGACATATAATAAAAAGAAATATCTAAAAACAAAAGGTTCTATAATTTTTTATTAGGAAATGTTTCATTAGAGTCCTAGACAAATTCTGCTAGAAGCAAGAAGAATAAGAAAAGCTGAGTGTAACAGTATGTAACTATAGAGGAGAAGATATTTGAGTTGAGGATGTAAAGACCTGAAATAAGAGAACAATAATAGTTGTGGTTCCTAAGATTTATCTATTGGTATCTTGTAAAATGTACAATTATTGTTTTTGAATGAAAAATTGTAATTCTACCCTTACCTCCCATTCTGTATTACAACATTTTCATTAAAAACAACAAATAATTACCAAAGTAGCAAGAAAATCAAATGAAGAAACAAAAAATGTTAAAAATAAATGACCGGTAGGATCAGAGCAACAAAGACATTTCCATCAAAAGACACCAAATTCCTATCTTTGAGTATTCTTTAGAAGTTTTAGTGTCAATTCCTTGATCTGTAATTTTGTCCAAAAGGAAACAAATATAACCTTTGAGATATCTCAATAATTGTGGGGAGGAATCTCTCACAACACACACATAATCCCTCTCTTCTTAGAGCATAAAAAATAAATGTTTCTCTTTTCTAAATTTATCCTTTATTTGGGTCTATTTCAAGGGTGATGACAGAAACCCTGGAAGGCAGTCTGTCTCCAGATCTTTGCTCTGCTTCATCTGAGGATCAAGTCCAGTTGACTTCCTTTTATAGTGCTAGGCTTCATGAGTCAATCTGTGATGTTAGTAGATTAGAGAATGAGATTGAATCAGACATCCCCACCCCAGTATCTGGGTGTGGCAGCCTCAATTTTCTTCCCATCAATCAGGATACAGAGAAAAATGGTCTCTGGTCTCAGGACAACAAATTATTCTAGGAATACCAACATCAGCCTGTCCTATGGGAACAGGTTTTTATTAAGTAGAATGGCAAAACCAAGCAAACAATCAAGACTGGGAAAAATAGCTTTCCCCACAGTGAATCCAAGATAAAATTCTAACTCAGTCCCAGCTCTGTTATCTCTAATGCAATTCTTAGGCTTCCCTGGAAGAACACGTTGTAGTAGCATAATTTGGGGTTGCAAGAAAAGATTCTGAGCCAAATGTTGAGGGAAGGTTGAAATATCAGACAGAGAGACCATCACAGTCAATTCTTACCAAACTGTCTTTCAACTTTCTCAGCCTCACTCCTGGTCTCCTCTGCTTGTTGCTTCTGTTTGTCGATTCTCGTTCTGCCTGGTTTCTATCAGCCCTTATATTCCCTATCTCATCCACATTAGGATTAAAGGTATGTAGTCTTTAGCTCAAAAAACAGAAATTTCTCTCTGGAGTTATGGGATAAAGGATGTTGGTCACCACACCCAGATTTCCCTGTGCTGAGATTAAAGGTGTGTATGATTGACTCACCTGTTTATCCTTATAATTAATGATCAAGGATTTCTTGAGCTGTCTGCCTACAATTTGACTTTATGGTCCCTCTGATATCCCAGGATTTATTAAATATTTAACATATATCCACAACACATCCTAAGACAGAATTGTAGGTCTCTATAGTGAAAGTGGACAGTACCACCCTGAGAGGAAATATGGAAACTGTCGTTTATCTTTCAGGTCTTCTACCCTGTTTATTCACATATGGCTTATTCTAAAACAAGGTAAAATTTCCTGATGTCAAGAGAGTTAAGAACTCCAAATACCTCAGTGAACAAGATAAAACCCTTGGTAGTTTGTTGGGACATAAAATACTAGGTGGCCTGAAGGTATCTGAAAGGCTGTACTTGTCTCGCCTCTGTGGGAAAATATCAGTTTCATTTTCTGAATTCATTATGCCTGGTAAACATTTTGTGAGTATGTATTCTGGACAGTAATAAAAATGTTTATAGTAATGGAGAGGTTCATGCTGTTTCATACTTTTTGTTTTGATTTTTGTTGCTGTTGTCTGAATATATTTGCAAAAGGTTGCCTTGCAGTACATCTGTTAAGAGACAGACTAGGTAACTGAGAATGATCTTGTACTGTGGTAGTATTATTGTCTGGGGTTTCAGCGCTTCATCCCTCTTTCAACCAACCAACCTTTTTTTTTTGGTCAGTTTTCTTGTGTTTGTTCATGTTTTGAACTTTTTTTTTGAATGCAGCTCTCACTGTGCTGGAACTAAGACCATGTCAAGGTTGACCTCACACTGACATATGCTTGTCACAGACTACTGAATGCTTACATTAAAGTCAAATGATTAAGTATGGCTTTCTATAAGCATGTAAATTGTCAGGGTCAAATTCACATGTTGAGTTCTTGTGATCCATACTCTATCTTATTCTAGTTTCAGTGACTCACTCTGTTGAGGAAAACAGTTTTAATCTCCCTAGCAGCTATCAATTATGAATTGCTTCTTATTTAGTAGTGGAAATGTTACAATATTTAATTAACAATAAATTGAAAATGCAAGCAAGAAGGAAGACATAAATAAGGATAAGAAAAAAATTACAAGGCAGGAAGGTTTTAACAATTAACTTTGGTATCTTAGGAAAATTATTAGATCTTTATGGATTGGATGTATACAGGTAATTTCTCAATTAGCAAAAAACATCTGAATCTTAGTAAAAAATTTTTATTTTTTTTAAATTTTATTTATTATTTGGTGATTTTACATCATATACTTCATCAAGCTTAGTTATCAGAATTCTCAGATTCATACTGACTCTTACGATCTCCCCATTTACAAAAATGTTTTAAATATTAATACTAAATATTAATCACAGCCAAATAATCAATTAATTCTACCCAGGTGAGTTTAAAGTTGCTCATTATCCTTATCTTTACAGGAAATTATTTTCCATGTGTGTGATGTATGATGCTGAAGAGAGTAAACTCAGCTCAGGAAATGCCATTTTATATTCTAGTAGCCATAGAGATAAAATAGAGTTCAGTTCCACATTCCTAGCAGGAGCTTGCCCAGTTCTAGGAGAGAATGAGCTGGACACCTGGATGATTCAGGTGGGATCCAGGACTAAAAGGAGTCTTCCATTTTAGAGAACTATGCAGAACTAAAGCAGACAGAGCCCTGAGAAAGAGTCTCTCACCCAGTTCCCAGAGACCAAAGCTAGAAACTGCTGTTTACAGAGGGGAAGCTTGACCTAAGTTCCAACTGCAGAATCCATAGCACCCTGGCCCTGCTAAGTGACCACCAAATGCTCTAGTCAAAATACAACACCTTCGTTCCTGGGCCAGCTGCACATTCCAGGGTTGATGGTGGGCTTCCCCCCTCTATAGGACACATTACAGGGAACAGAACCAGGACAGCTTGACCACACCCCAATGATGAGCTACGAGACCCTGCACAAAACTAGCCCAAACATGCCAGTAAGAAATAATAACAATAAAAATAATTTTCACCTTGGTACTAAGCAATCAAAAGCCTGACACTTTGTTATCAGGTAACCTCACCCTAGTTTCTGGAAAGCCCCTAGCACAAACCAATTAGCTAATGCCTCCTACCCTTATCCTCACCTAAACCCTATGCACAGCCTCGGGCTATAAAAGGAGACCCCCTCCCCTGCGGCCCTAATAAACCCTCCTGCATGATTCTGGAGTAAGAGACAACTGGAGTTTCTCACGAACTAGCTCATCTCTATTAATAAACCTTGCTTTTGCATTCTGCTACTTCCTTGTCTCAGGTGGTCTCTCCAGGGTCATGACTTTGGGCATAACAATGCCATAGTAGGAAGTACTGGGTTAAATGGCTGACTGCATTTACCTTGATTTAAGATGAGACTCTGTGCTTTAATCTATAAGGTTTTTATTGCAGGGTACATTTTAAATCTACATGAATACTTTTCAACTCAACTGTAGATCCACATCACCATCTACTTAAGGGAATGAAAACAAACTTAAAGACTTCCAGCCAATTAATCATTGAGGAAAACATGGCCCAGTTACAAAAGTAAACCCAGTGATGCATTCAGAGGAATTTTGAAGACGATAACTTTCTCAAAACACAGTGTTAAGAAAAGAAATAAAGAAAGTAAAATTGTGTAATGCTTAAAAATGTAGCTGTTAAACAATGTATGAGCTGGGAGATTTTATAATACTCATACATACTCAGAGATATTTGAAACTCGAAAGAACAACAAATATAAACACATGAAAGAAGGAGATAGAGTTTGTTCATTGTCTACCTTTCTTAGTGTGATGCATTCTACTAGATATTTTTATTTATAGGAAAATTGCAAACCATGTCTTTGAATTATAGTGTATTCCATTCATTACATAAAATAATTTATGTGGATAGTAAATGTGTGGCCTTTTATCTAGTATTGTTTAGCTTTGACTTTTTCTTTTCTGTTTTAATTTTTTAAAATGTTTTTGGATGCATGATCCTACTGGGGAATGTTTGTTTCTTTTTGTGTGTTTGTTTGTTTTTACTTTTTTTTGTTTTATTATTATGAACAAAGAAGTCACACTTCCTATCCTTCTATATCCTTATTCAAGGTCACTTCCCCCTCCCACCACATCAGGTCATTCTCTCTTCTCCACAACTCCCCATCCCCACCCTGGGCAGGCAGCAGCAGATAGTCCCATGGTCCCACTGACCGAATAATGTTTAGTTCAGCCTCCACTCCTAGCAGATCCAGTTTTCTCCCCCCAAGCTCAAGACTGAGTTAGGTGTTCCTCTAGAGGAAGTGGGATCCAATGAGTCAGTCCAAGGTGATTTCTGATGCCAAGCTGTTCAGTGGTTGTGATTTGCAGCATGGGCATGCTTTGCTGTTTTCTTGTTTGGTTGTTTGTTTAAGAGTCCACTAATGAGTGAGTACATCCCCTGCTTATCTTCCTGGGTTTGTGATACCTCAATCAGGAGGATATTCTCCAAATCCATCCATTTGCCTGCAAATTTTAAGATATCATTTTTTCTTACTGCTGAGTAGCACTCCATTGTGTAGATGTACTAAAGTTTGTTAATCCATTCTTCATTTGAGGGGCATCTAGGTTGTTTCCAGGTTCTTGCTATTACATTTAACGCCACTATGAACATAGTTGAGCTAATGCCTTTGGAGTGTGACTGCCCATCTTTAGGGTATGCACCTAGAAGTGGTATTGCTGGGTCCTTGGGGAGATTGAGTCTCAATTTTCTGAAAAACTGCCAAACTGCATTCCAAAGTGTCTGAACAAGCTTACATTCCCACCAACAATGGAGGAGTGTTCCCCTTGTTCTGCATCCTCTCCAGCATAGGCTGTCAACTGTGTCTTTTATCTTAGCCAATCAAACAGGTGTCAGGTGGTATCTCAAAGTTGTTTTGATTTTCATTTCTCTGATGGCTAAAGATGATGAGAACTTGGGAATTTTGTAAAGCTTGGGTCTGTGCACCAAGGCTATGTACTTTTTCTACAGGAGGAAATTTTCTGAGAGGTTATTTGTGTTTTGGTCTGACATCAAGGAGATTGTTGGGTTTAGGGATGTTAGTAGAAATTTCTAAAAGTTGTCCTCTCTCCAATTTTTATTCAATATAGTTCTGGAAATTTTAGCTAAACCAATACGACAACATAAGGAGATTAAGGGTATAAAAATTGGAAAAGAAGAAGTGAAACTATATTTATTTGCAGATGATATGATTGTATAGATAACTGATCCACAGATTCTACCAGGGAACTTTTAAAGCTGAAAAACACCTTCAGCAATGTAGCAGGATAAAAGATTAACTCAAAAAAATCAGTAGCCCTCATACACTAAAGATAAAATGGCTCAGAAAGAAATAAGGGAAACAATACTCTTTATAATAGCTGCAAATAGTATTAAATACCTTGGAGTAACTATAACCAAAGAAGAAGCAGATTTGACAAAAACTTTAAATCACTGAAAAAAAGAAATTGAAGAGGATATCAAAAAACGGAGAGATCTTCCATGTTCCCTGATAGGATAAATATAGTAAAAATGATAATTCTACCAAAAGCAATCTACAAATTCAATGCTCTTCCAATCAAAATCTCAACACAATGTTTTATAGACTTCAACAGAACAATACTCAGTTTCACTTGGAATAACAGGAAAGCCAGAATTGCCCAAACAATTTTGCTCAAACAAAGAACCTCAGGAGACATCACCATCCCCATCTTGAAGTTATACAATAGAGCTTCAGTAATAAAAATAGCTTCATACCGGCATAGAAACAGACTTGTGGATCATTGGAATCAAATTGCAGATACTGACATTAACCCAAAAACCTATGGACACCTGATCTTTGACAAAGAGGCAAAAAAAAAATTCATTGGAAAAAAGATAATACTTTGGATTCTTTTGGGTAAACCACTTGAAGCTTGGTTCTCTTTCTTCCTAATGTGAATTCCTTTCAATTCAGTCCCTTATAGTGTGCTGATCTGACACCATAGAATTATTTTCACTGCCTTTTATTATTGTAATTATGCTACCTTTATAAATTGTTATTTAGACACTAGATATGCAGATTGTTTCATATTTGACACCAATCAAAGCCTCAATATGCATGCTTTAAAAACAACTGGACTTAAATTTGGAATTGTACACATATGCCCCAATGAATAGCAAAAGAAAAATCAATCTTTGTTTTTACTTTGTAAATTTTATTGTCTGTTTTATCATGTTGATTTTGAAGGACTCTCATGTAGAGAAGAGTCGCCTTTCAAACACTTTGTAGCAGAGAATGCATAAACTCCTCATTTTCTTGCCCATACCTTCCAGGTGCTATGATTGCAGATATGCTCCATGCATTCAGGATAACTCTTTGTTACCAGCTAAATTCCATCGACTGACACTCACATGCACAGCTCTCACAGCACAATAGTAGGATATGACCTAATTTAGAAAGATAATGAAAATTATCCTAATGCAAAATTCTAATCCAGTGAAAAGACTAGTTCCTGCAAAGTTTAAAAAGAGTACATTATCCTTACAACCACAAGCCAATAATCTTTAATGTTGGAATTGTGTGATACTAAATCTTCCCTCCTACAGATGTCATGAGAAAAAAAAAAAAAACAAGATTCAAGAATATGGGATAAAGAAAATTTTATAATACCAAATGCTGGGGATGGGATAAGCCAAAATTTCAGTTAGAATAAAAACTTGAATGGAAAGATGCATAACATGTGTTCTTTCATGTCAGCTAAAGAAACTTTGCATTTCAATAATCTTGAATCTTTTTTCTTCCCTGACCACAGACTGCACCTGGCACATCAATCAATGTTATATTTAACCCAGAGCATTTCTACATGTTAAAGACACCTACCTCTGTTAAGTCAAGGAAATCATCTGTACATACAAATTCTACCAACTCAATCATCCTAAGATGGATCTATTTAACATTTCACAGAATTCTATCTCACAATATACCTATTATTTTCATTTTCTTTTATTACAATATCTTTTAGATTATTTAAAACATTAAAGGTAGTTTTTTCTCTTCCTTGTATCCCCTTGCTCTTTCTCCTTTATCCATCTCAATCTCTCCTGGTCAGCCTTCAGCCTCCCTCCTCCCTATTCCCCCATTCCCTCCCCCAAAAAGCAATAAGTCCCAAGGTGGAACAGCTTGCCATTCACTCGAGGCAGGTATAATTTCCTCATCCTAATATCAAGACTGGGTTAGGCGTTCTTCTGTAGGGAATGGGCATCGAAGTGCCAGTCCACACATAGAAACACAGTCTGATCCCTCACCTTGAAGCTACTCACTCATACTACACATGTCAGTGGGCAGTGGCCTATACTTGGAGGGCCTAGTTACTTTTCTTGATGTTTTCCTAGTAGTTGTTCTTAATTCCGTGAGCTCCTCAGAGCTCCAGCCGGCCATCACTGTGGGAATTTTCCTCAAGGCCCTTTCCTCTTGCTCATATGGAATCTCCTCCCTTGTTATTAGCTAGGCTAGAAGCTCAGCCCAGTACTCAGCGGAGTATCTCTGCCTCTATGTCTATTCATTATTGGATGAATTTTCCTGTGATGGCTCTTGGGATGGCTATTCATTTCATTCTTGGAGAAGTTCTATCTAGGCACATTCACTATTGGTTGGAGACCTAATCAGGGACATCCTGTGAGATCTTGGAGGTTATCCTAGAACACAGACTTTTTGAACCCACATTGACTTTCTCTATTAAGATCTCCCTCTTTTATTTCCCCTCTCCTTGTTGCTTTTCTCACTCATTCATCTCCTTCTCCCATGATTTGTTCCAACACCATCTTAGTTGTGGTCCCTCATACTCCCAATAAGCTAGGATGATCCTCTCTATTTTCTGTTTCTAGGAGAATCCCTGGATGTCTCTCTTATACATCTTCTGATCTCAAGCATTTCAGAGGTTGTGATTTGCAGTTATGGTGCTCTTTGCTTTTTCTCTAATATCCACTATTGAGTAAGTACATCCTGTGTTTATCTTTCTGGACTATGATACCTCACTCAGAAGGATATTCTCCAAATCTATCCATTTGCCTACAAATTTTAGAATGCCACTTTTTTTATTTTCTGCTGAGTAGTACTGAATTGTGTAGTTGTACCACATTTTTTAAATCCATTCTTCCACTGAGAGGCATCTAGGTTGTTTTTAAGATCTTGCTGTAGTGTGCAATGCTTCTATGAACATATTTGAGTGAATTCCTTTGGAGTGCAAATGAGCATACTATGGATATATGACCAATAGTGGTATTGCTCGGTTCTTAAGGAGATTGATTCCCAGTTTTCTGAGGAATGAGCATACTGCATTCCATAGTGACTGTATAATTTTAAACTCCCACCAAGAGTGGAGGTGAGATCCCTTGGTTATGCATCCTCTCCAGCAGGCTGTCCCCTGAATTTTTGATGTTAGCCATTCTAACAGGTGCAAGGTGGTATTTCAAAAAGTTTTCATTATCATTTCTTTGATGTCTAAAGTGTTGACTGATTTTCAAATGCCTTTCAGACATGTGTTTGAGTATTCTGTTAGGATTCCCTTCCGGGTTTTGAACCCCATTTTTTAGTATGGTTATTAAGGGTTTGGATCTCTAGTTTCTTGACTTCTACATATATTTTAGAAATCAGTCCTCTGTCTGTTGTAGGTTTGGTGAAGATCTTTTCCCATTCTGTAGCCTGGTGATTTGTCTTATTGACAATCTCCTTGTCCTTACAGAATCTTCTCAGGTTCCGAAGGTCCTACTTATTAATTGTTGTTCCTTTTATCTGTGAAACTGGAGTTATATTTTGAAAGTGGTCACCTTGGCCAATGCATTGTAAGATATTTCCCACTTACTTTTTTAACCAGTTCAGTAAAGCTGGATTTAAATTGAGGTCTTTGATCCACAAGGATTTCAGTATTGTATTGGTTGATAAATTTGGATCTATTTTCCTTCTTGTACATACAACTATCCAGTAATGCCAACACCATCTGTTGAAGATGCTGTCTTTTGTCCAATGAATATTTTTGGCCACTCTTTGTCAAAAATCATGTGCTGATAGGTATATGGGTAAATGCCAGGGTCTTTGATTCAATTCCATTGATCTAAAACTCTGTTTATATGACAGTATCAGGCTGTTTTTATTTCTATAGCGCTAAAGTACAGCATGAACTCAGGGATGATGATACCTCTTGAAGTTCTTTTATTGAGCAAGATTGTTTTGGTGATCCTAGGTTTCCTGTTATTCTATATGAAGCTGAGTATTGTTCTTTCAAGGTCTTTATACATTGTGTTGGGATTTTGATGCATATTGCATTGAATCTGTTGGTTGATTTTGGTAAAATTGCAATTTTTACTATGTTGAACCTACCTATCCAGGAGCATGGGAGGTCTTTCAATTTTCTGATTTCTTCTTTAATTTCTTTCTTCACTGACTTAAAGTTTTTGTCATACAGGTCTGCTACTTCTTTTGTTAGAGTTATTTAATGCTATTTGCAGCTATTGTACAGGATGATGTTTCTCTTATTTCTTTCTCAGCCCTTTTATCTTTAGTTTATAGGAGGGCTACTTATTTTCCTGACTTTATCATGTATCCTGTTACATTGCTAAATGTGTTAATGAGATGCAAGAGTTCCTGGGTAGAATTTTGTGGGTCATTACGTATACAATCATATCATCTCAAAATAGAGATACTTTGACTTCTTCCTTTCCAGTCTGTATCTCATTAATCTCCTTTTGTTCCTTTGTTGCTTTAGCTAGGACTTCAAAATTTGTATTGAATGTATAAGAAGAGAGAAGTCAGCCCTGTTTTGTTCCTAATTGTAGTGAGATTGCTTTGAGTTTGTGTCCATTTAGTGTGATGTTGCCTTTTTCCTTGCTGTACATTGCCTTTATTGCATTTAGGTATTTGTCCTGTTTTTTTCTGACCTTTCCAAGACTTTTATCATGAAGGAGTGTTGGATTTTGTCAAACACATTTTTTTTTTTGCATGTAATGAAATGATCATGTGGTTTTTTCTTTCAATTTGTTAAAAAGTTGTATGACATCCCTGTGGGATGAAGGTTACTTGATCTTAGTGGATGAGTTCTTTGATATGTTGTTGAATTCAGGTTGCCAGAAATTTAATGAGAATTTTTGCAGCAATGTTCATGAAGGAGATAGTTTGTAATTTTCTTTCTTTGTTGTGTCTTTCAGTGGCTTATTTATCATGGGGATTGTGGTGTCATAAAAAGAGTTTGGAAATATTCCTTTAGTTTCTACTGTGTGAAACAGTTTGAGGATTATTGGTATTAATTTTTTGAATTTCTGGTAGAAATCTGTACTGAAAACATCTAGTCATTGTGGGTTTTTTTTTTATTTTATTTGGGAGACTTTTAAAAGCAGTTTCAATTTCCTTTGGATTTACAAGTCTGTTTAGGTATGTAATCAGATCTTGATTTAATTTTGGTAAGTGGTACCTGTCCAGAAAACTATACATTACTTCTAAGTTTTATTTTGTGAGTATAAATTTTCAAAGTATGACCCAATAATTCTCTAGATTTCCTGGGTATCTGTTATAATGTCCTCCTTTTCATTTCTGATTTTGTTAATTTGGATGCTCTCTCTCTTCTTTTTGGTTAGTTTGAATAAGTGTTTATCTATCTTGTTGACTTCATCAAAGAACCTACTCTTTGGTTCATTGACCTTTTTTTGCATTGTTCTCTTTGTTTCAATTTTGTTGATTTTAGCTCTATGTTTGATTATTTCCTGCCATCTTGTCCTTCAAGGAGAGTTTGTTTCTAATTGTTCTAGTGATTTCAGCTGTTCTTTTACGTATCTTGCGTGGGATTTTTCTAGGTGTTTTATATAGGCATCTGGTGCTGTGAATTTTCCTCTTAAGACAGCTTTTATGGTATTCCATAAGTTTGGGTATGTTTTAAATTCATTTTGATTAAATTATAGGAAGTCTTTGATTTCTTTCTTAAATTCTTCCTTGACCCAGATGTGGCTCAGTTGAGTGAAGTTTAGTTTCCATGAGTTGGTAGGCTTTCTGTGATTTTTTTTTATGTTGTTTTACTCTAACTTTAGAACATGGTGATCTGATATAGTACAAGGAGTTACATCCATTTTTTTTACTTGTTGATATTTTCTTTATGACCTAGTATGTGACCAATTTTAGAGAAAGTTCCATAGGGTGCTGAGAAATATGTATATTCCTTTTTGTTTGTGTGGAGAGTTTGGTGTATATCTACTAAGTTCATTTGGGTCATAATTTCCACTAGATACCTTATTTCTCTGTTGAGTTTCTGCCTGGTTGATCTATCCAAGGGTAAAAGCAGGGTTTCAAAGAATTCTAATATTAATGTGTCATGTTTGATATGAGTTTTAAGCTTTAGTAATGTTTCTTTTACATATGTAGGTACCCCTGTGGAAGTGACATTGGTATTCAGGATTGAAATTTTTTCTTTGTGGATTTTTCCTAAGATGAATAACTAGTGACCTTCCTGATCTGTTTTTATTGATTTTAGTTTAATGTCTATTTTGTTAGATATTAGAATGACTACACCAGCTTGTTTCTTAGGGCCATTTGATTAGAAAGTCTTTTTCTAACCCTTTATTCTAAGCCTATGTCTGTCTTTAAATTTGAGATGTGTTTATTTTTTTTTTTATGAAACCCAAAGATTGTTTGTTTTTGTATCCATTGCGCTAGGATGTGTCTTTTCATAGGTAAACTGAGTCCATTGATATTAAGGGATATTAACAACCAATGATCAATATTTCCTGTCATTTTTGGTAGTAGCTTGTATTTTGTTTTTTGGGTGGGTCTTCTGTGGGTTTGTCAATTGTTTGTGTTTACATGGGTGTTTCTGGTTTTGTTAGGTTGGAACTTTTCCTCAAGGGCTTTTTGTAGGGCCAGAATCATGGTAAGATATTGTTTCTATCTGGTTATGTTGTAAAATATCTTGTTTGCTTCATCTCTGTTGATTGATAGTTTTGCAGGTTACAGCAGTCTAGGTTGATATCCATGAACTTTTAGTGGTTATATAATGTCTGTCCAGGACCTTTTTGCTTTCATTGTTTCCATTGAATACTTGGAATTATTGTGATGGGTATCCCTCAGAGGTGATTTGGCCTTTTTTATTTGTAGCTCTTAGTATTTTCTATGTGTTCTATATTTTTAATGGCTTCATTATTATATAGTGAGCAGACTTTTTATGTAGATCTAGTCTATTTGGTATTCTGTATGCTTCCTGTATATTCATAGGCATTTCCTTCTTTAGATTTGGGAAGCTTTTTTCTATGATTTTTTTGAATATATTTTCTTTGCCTTTGAGCTGGTATTCTCCTTCTTCAATTCCAATTATTCTCATGTTTGGATTTTTTATGGTGTCCCAAATTTCCTGGACAGTTTGTGTTTTGATATTGTTTGTTTTTGTGTTTTCTTTGCCTTGCTTATCTATTACCACTATTGAGTCTTCTACCCCTGAGATTCTCTTTTCAATCTCTTGGATTCTGTTGGTTATGCTTGAATCTCTGGTTCTAGGCCTTTTTTTTCTGATTTTCTATTTTTAACTTTGTCTTGTTTTGTACCTTCTTTACTGTTTCTATTTCAATTTTTAATTTCTGGTAATTGTTTTCATTTGTTTGCTTTCTTTTTTCTTGATTTTCTTTATTGTTTTCAAGGCTTTGTTCATCTCTTCTAATTTTCTGCTTGAATTTTCTTCTACTTCTTTAAGGGAGTTTTTTATATCCTCTTTAAAGGCTTCTATTAGTTTCATAAAGGTCATTTTCTTCTGTTTTTTCTTCACTGTTATATTCAGGTCTTGAAGCTATAGAACTACTTGCTTCTTCTGGTAGTGTCTTGTTGATCTTTGTATTGTTGTATGTATTCTTGCACTGTCATCTGCCCATTTTCCCCCAGTTCTCTCTGGGTTAGTTCTTAGTCGGCTCCTAGGGAGTTGTTGGTCTGATGGCTCTTAAGGCTCTGAAGGCTCTTAATTAGCTATGTACTCAGAGTGGTGGCTGTTCTTGTGAGGTTGCAGTGTTATGCCAGTATTTACTTCTTGATCTCTCACCTGTCTGCTATGTGCTCAGGGACTTGGTTGGTTCCTGCACTGCTATTACACTGGCTGTGAACTGAGTTGGCTGTGCTCCAGGCTATAGTCAGGGCCCTAATTCAGGTGGCAGAAGTGACCTCCTGACCTCCAACCTCTCAGCTGTGCTTTTAGGAACTCCTGCTTCCTTCCTTCTACTATGCAAGTACTTCTCTGTGCAGAAAGTGTTTACCACCAATGTTAGTTTCTTACCTCTGAGGTGTATTCCTAGGACCAAGGAACCCAGCTGTTTTTCAGCTGCTACCCTCCCAGCTGTGTTCTGGGCACAGGCAATGGTCTGCACTGCAACAGTGGAGCGGCCAATCAGTGATCTGAGAGCTCTTAATCAGCTTTGTGTTCAGAGAGTTCCCTGCTCTCCTGAGGTCACAGTGCTATGATGCCAGTTGTCACCTCTTGACTTCAGATCTCTCAGCTCCTCTGCTTCCATGCTGCTGTTATGCCAACCTTTGTCTGGGCAGATTTTGTTCTGCCCATCTCAGGGAGCAGCTGTCAAAGCCTGATCTCTCACCTCTCAGCTGCTCATCCAGAACCAAGAGACTCGGCTGTTCCACTGCTGCTATTATGCTATTACACCAGTAAAGATATGTTGTGGACTGTGTTCCATGCTAAAGCTGAGTGCCCATCTCAGCACCTGGGTTCAGGTCAAAAGTTAAAGTCTTAATATAAAGTTAACTAAATGGGATCTACTTTCAACATCTAGTTTTCTTTAGTTTTTCAATCACTGACAGATATTAAGGTTTTGAACGTTTACAAACATTCCATATACACACGTAAAAGTATCATTGTTGAAATCACTTCTTACTGTGTTAGTCTTTCAAATTTGATATTAGTTGGTTTTCCTTGGATGCTTCTTTGGTTGTTTCATTCCCTCATTTGAGACATGCTTTCATTCTCTAGGCCTGGCTGGATGTGATTCAAGAGAATTAAACTCCTTCAAGTCCTCAATAGAGGAGTTCATTGAAATACCCTAATGTTTTTTGAGGCTTTTACTCTATCCAAACATTGTCACTTCACAATTTGCTTTATAGAAAATTTCACTTTTTTGATTTTGTTTTTAATTGATAATTTTATAATTGAACTGATTTCTGAGTAAATTTCTGCAATAATATTCAATAAAGTTACTAGGAAAAGAGAAAGTGGGAATATGTGGAGACAATGTATGTTTAAGAGCTTTTCATTCAGGTATACGTTGTAGGAAGGACTAAATAATTAGTGGTTAACATGCCTAAGAAACACAGTTATGATGTTAAGTCATCTTAGAATAGGGTTGTTTCATAGGTATAGAGTTAAATATAGCAAAATAAATTATAGGTATTAGAATAAAGCTCAACCAAATAGCAAAGTGAAGTGACACGTGGAGTAAAAAGGACCACTGACAAGACTAAAAGCTGGGAGTGGAAAATGGGCAACCCTCACCTACCTAAAAGTGAAATAGCCATGTAATAAACATCAAAGCAGAAAGTTACAATTGCCAATCTGATGCCAAGGCACCCATATGCAATTGATCATAAAATTATTGTAGATATCCTAAGCATTCTAGAAAGAAAATAACCATTACTAATGAAATACTGTAGGTTAAAGTATTTTCTTTCCCTACTGTAGTTGCAACTCAGAAAAAAAAATGTGGTTAATGTTTATGAGCGTAAAGTAATAGCTAAAAATACCTGGTGCAAAGAAAAACTGAAAATAAGAAGCTATAGATTAATGAGATATTGACTCAACATACAAGTTTTGTTAAACAGAAAAACTTTATTAGAGCAGCCAACTAGCTTCAATTAACAGAAAGGGCACCAGATATGGAAGAACCCCAGGAAACATCTATGTCAGTGTTTTTCTAGGCTCCTTTGATCTCTATCTTTGTCCAGACTCTCTTCCTTCTTGATTTTACCTATCCAGCCTTGGTGTCTTTTCATTAAGACACCTATTTTGTTATAGTTGCTTTAGCTTGGCTGCAATAGGAAATAATTCTTAAAACAAGGAGAAGTGTTTTTGAAGAGAAAAATCCTCATGTTTCATTTTAAAGTTAGCTCAATATTCCTATTTTAGTTCATTTACCAGATGTGCAAAAATATTTGCAGAGGCATTGCAGAAAACAAAATTTACATTTTTTCATAAGAACAGTGATTTGACACATCTGAATATAGTGTCAATAGTGACTTTTGAGAAAATAAATAGTGAATCATGAAAAATAGCAGAGGAAGAAAGAGAGAGAAAAATGAGCTAACCCATAATCCAGGAATCACATGCCTTCTTCCACATGAGAGGATACATACAGGAGAGAAGCCCTATAACTGCCCTTCTTATAGCCAAAGTTTCTGCCAGTCTTTCACTTACCATCACCACAAGAGGAAATGCTGCAGATCAGAATGAACTGTGTACCTTTCAAGAACAACTGCAATAACTAAGCCTCTGGACAAACAGATGAATAAGTGGTAAGTAATATCCAGTCTCTCAGGCCAAGTGGAGACCTTACTACTCTCCTAACCCTGGCCCATGGACACACCCCAACTCTCCAACCACACCCAGCTCCCCCCAAAGAAAGTAGGGGAGAACACCCCCAATGCCAATTTTCAGCAAAACACAGCTAGAGGGACATCCCTCAGGTCAAACCTCACCTGAACCACAATCTGTGTCTCCAAAGAAACCATCTGGGCAACAGTTTCTCTGTTTTTTCTGCATTCTAATCAGGTAGCTTCTAGTTAGTAATTATTTATTGAAAATGTGACATTTAACTTCTGGATTGTTTCCTTTATCTTTTGCCAAATTCCATTACCATGTTCAGGTACAGAAGATGAGTCTTATGTCTGTTTACCTCTATCTTTTTAAATTTCCAAGAATAGCTTATAAATTTTCTGGATATATGATAAATAAAAAATGACAGTGGAATGCAAATGCATCTTTAGCATATTTTTTGTTGCATATTTTTCGTTGCATATTTTGTGTGTGTGCAATTTTCTGTCGGTGTATGATTTTGTGGGTATTTGTTTTTTTCCAAAGTTTTATATCATGAGGTGGTAACATGTATTAAGTTGTCAGGTCTTGAGTTTTATGCTGTAAAACTCGTGTTTTAACCAGCCTGTCTGGCCCTACAGATTCTAGACATTCTCTGGTCTCTATTTCTCATCTCTACTAGATTTTATGTCACTCAGTGACTTCACCTCCCTGTGCCACTTTTCTACCCATTTGCAGTTTTAGCCCAAGTCTTAAGATAGCATTGTAAGTGCATTGCCCTTTTATCCATCTTCTGTCTCACAAGAACTTACCACGTAAAGTTCAAGAATGTGCTCCCTAATGAATGTACATGTTTCCCTTGCTTGACAACCTCTCTAGCATAGGCTGTCATCTGTGTCTTTAAGCTTAGCCATTCTGACAGGTGTAAAGTGATATCTCAAAGTTGTGTTGATTTGCTTTCTCTGATACCTAAAGATGATGATCACTTTTTCATGTGCCTTTCAGTCATTTGTAATTCTTCTGCTTAGAATTCCTCATTTAGTTATGAACCCCATTTTTTGATTAGGTTATTTAAGGTTTGGGGCTCTAGGTTTTTGAGTTCTCTCTATATTTTAGAGATCAATCCTTGGTGAAAATCTTTTCCATTGTGTAGGCTGTCATTTTGTCTTATTTGTCTTTGACTTCACAGAAGTTTCTCAGTTTCAGGAGGTTATTGATTGTTGTTCTGTGTGTTTGTGTTACTGGTGTTATATTTAGGAAGTGATCACCTGTGCCAATGAGTTGGAGAGTATTTCCCACTTCATTTCTATCAAGTTCAGTGTGGCTGGGTTTATGCTGAGGTCTTTGATTCACTTGAATTTGAGTTTTGTGTATTGAGATAGGCTTGGATCTATTAGCATTTTTCTACACATCGCCATCCAACTATGCCAACACTATTTGCTAAAGATACTGTCTTTTCGCCATTGAATATTTTTGGGCTCTTTGTCAAAGATCAGGTGTTCATAGGTATTTGATTTAATGTTAGGATCTTCTATTGGATTTTATTGATTCAAGGTCTGTTTTTATGCCAGTACCAGGCTGTATTTATTACTGTAGCTCTATAGTACAACTTGAAGTCAGGTATAGTGATGCCCCCTGAGGTTCTTTTGTTGAACAAGATTGTTTTGGCTATCTGGGGTTTCCTCTTATTCCGTGTAAAGTTGAATATTGTTCTTTCAAAGTCTAAAAAATTATGCTGGGATTTTGATAGGATGTGCATTGAATCTGTAGATTGCTTTTGGTATGATTGACATTTTTAATATGTTGATACTTCCTATCCATTTGAGATCTTTCCATTTTTTATATCCTTTTCAATTTCTTTCTTCAGTGATATAAAGTTTTTGTCAAATAGATCTGTTACTTCTTTGGTTATAGTGACTCCAGGGTATGTAATGTTATTAGAAGCTAGTATAAGGGGTGTTGTTTCCCTTATTTGTTTTTCAGCCCTTTTACCTTTAGTGTATAGGAGGGTTACTGATTTCTTTGAGTTAATCTTGTATCTTGCTACATTACTAAAGGAGTTTTCCAGCTGTACAGTTTGCTGGTAGAATTATGTGGGTCCCTTATGTACACAATCATATCATTTGCAGAGAGTGTTTCACTTTTTCTTTTTCAGGTTGAATTCCCTTAATCTCCATTCTTTTTCTTATTGCTTTAGCTAAAACTTTGAGAACTATATTGAATAGATAAGGGGAGAGAGTATAGCCTTGTCTAGTTCCTGATTTTAGTGGGATTGTTTGGAGTTTTTCTCAGTTTAGTTTGATGTTGGCTGTGGATTCTTGTAAATTGCCTTTATTATATTTAGATATTTTTCCTGTATTCCTGACCTCTCCAGGACTTTTATCATACAGAAGTGTTCGATTTTATCAAAGGGTTTTTCAGCTTCTAAGGTTAGATCATGTGGGTTTTTTTCCTTCATTTTGTTTATGTGATGGATGACATTTAAGGTTATTCATATGTTGAACCATTGATAAATTTCCAGGATGAAGCTTCCTTGATTGTGGTGGATGATATTTTTTTATGTTGTTGTATATAGTTTGCCACAATTTTGATGAGAAATTTTACTCAATATTCATGAGAGACATTAGTCTCTAATTCTGTTTCTTTGTTGTGTCTTTGGCTTGTTTATTAGGGTAATTGTGACCTCATATAATAGTTTTGCAATATTCCTTCAGTTTCTACTGTAGTAAATATTTTGAGACGTATTCATAATAGATCTTCTTTTAATGTCTGGTAGAATTCTGCACTGAAACGATCTGGACCTGGGCTTTCTTTTACTTGGGAGGCTGTTAATGACAGCTTCAGTTTCCTTTAGTGTTATAGATCTTTTCAGATATTTAATCTGATCTTGATCTTGGTAAATGATACCTGTCCAAAATGCTGTCCATTTCTTCTAGGTTTTTCATTTTTGTGGAGTATAGGTTTTCAATGTATGACCTGAAAATTCTCTGGATTTTCTGGGGATCTGTTGTTATATTCTCCCTTTCAGTTCTGATTTTGTCAATTTGGATACTTGCTCTCTGCTTTTTGGTTAATTTGATAAGGGTTTATGGATCTTGTTAGCTTTCTCAAAGGACCAACTCTTTGATTTATTGTTTATTTGTTTATTTCAATTGTATTGACTTCAGCTCTAAGGTTGATTATTTCCTGGCTTCTCCTTTTTCTACATGATTTTGCTTCTAATTGTAATAAGGTTTTCACCTGTACTGTTAGTTCTCTAGTGAGGGATTTCTCTAGGTTTTTTATATAGACATCTAGTGCTATGAATTTTTCTCTTAAGAACCTGGAAACAACCTAGATGTCCCTCAACTGAAGAATGGTCAGCAGTATGAAAAAATGATATCCTAAAATTTGTAGGCAAATGCATGGATTTGGAGAATATCCTCATAAGCAAGGTATCACAAACGCAGAAAGATAAGCAGGGGTTGTACACACTCATTAGTGGACTCTAAACAAACAAACAAACAAGAAAAAAAAACAATGCCTGCCTAAGCTGCAAACCACAACCACTGAACAGCTTGGAATCAGAAACAGACTCCTTGGATCCCACTCCCCCTATAGGAAAACCTGACTCAGTCTTGAGGTTGGGGGTAAAAAACTGGATCTGCCAGGAGTGGAGGCTAAACTAAGCAATATTGGGACAGTGGGAACTTGGGACCTTCTGCTGCCTGCCCAGGGAGGGGATGGGGAGTTGTGGAGAAGAGAGAATGACCTGATGTGGTGGGAAGGGGGAAGGGACCTTGAATAAGAATATTCATGGATAGAAAGTGTGACTTATTTGTTCATAAGAAAAAAAAAGACTGATTTCATTGTGTACATAAAGTTTGAGAACTTTGTTGATTCATTTTCATTAATTTCTAGTAAGACTTTGATGCCTTTCTTAATGTCTTCTTTGACCCAGAGGTGGTTTAGTTGAGTGATGTTTAGTTTCCATGAGTTGGTAGGCTTTCTGTGATTTTTATGTTGTTGAACTCTAAGTTTAGTCCCTGGTAGTCTGATACTATACAAGGAATTATATCCTTTTTTTGTATTTATTGATATTTACCTCATGACCAATTATGTGGTCAATTTTAGAGGAAGTTCTAGGTGGTGCTGAAAAATATATATATTTCTTTGCATTTAGGTGGAAGCTTCTTTAAAATGTATTAATTCCATTTGCACCTTACCATCTGTTAGAATTCTTATTTCAATATCACTTTTTGTTTTATTTATACAGTGTGGCCCAGACACTTTATAGTATAAGATCTTTGAATGCTCATTGTCAATGTTGATTGACACTATGAATCCATCAATTTCACACATTAACACATGCTAAACATATCCTCTGAGTACATAGTAAGAGAATGGGAATGTGGAAAACAGTTAAATGGTGCAGTCACTTTCTCTGGCCTCTGGCAGTTGAATAAGAATATATTCCTAGTTAATTAACTGGCTTTTTAGAGCACATTTCCTACAGAGGATCATATCACTCAGCCTTCATACTGGAAAAAAGGGCTTGATCCTCCATCAGCTGGATAGTACAGACTTCATTGACTCAGGCTAAGAGTCATTATTCCCTGAGAGTATTGGATTTAATGATGAGGTATATGGAAGCTGTACAATGACTGGGACAAGAGGAGGGAGGAGGAGCAATAGTAGAAATGTTAAAAAAATATATTAAAAAACGTAAGAGCTAAAAAAAGTGAACATTTTGCTTTCTGAGCTTCTTGTCTCTATGATTCACAATTACTATTCTCATAGAAGTATATTCTCTTCTAATACCTGAAAGATTTTATTTACTATGCTTAAGATGTGTATATAAAACTAACATGTCCCTAAATTGTATAGGCTATATCTTAACAGACTATTCCAACTTTTTCAAACATGGAAATTTCTCTTTAAAATAAATAAATCTTTTGAAATTTGGATTCTTACAAGGTAAAGTGTCATGACAATAACTACTATTTCTGCTTTCATAGTCAAACTACCTTATTCTGGGCACAAAGATGACTAGAACATCTGTAAGACATGTGTTTTAAAATAAGCATCTGTCTACAGGTTGAATTCAGGTAATTTTTTCTTTACACTTCCTGGATAGATATGGATAGCTTCTACATTTTGGGAATATTCTCCACTGTCAAACCTGGGCCCAAACAATATAGGTGCCAGTACCCACTGACTTTGGCATTATGTGGAGCCTCAAGGGGAGGGATCAGATTGTGTTTCTGTATATGGACTGTTACCTTGGAGCACATTCCCTCCAGAGGAACACCTAACACAGTCTTGATATTAGAATAAGGAAATCAAACTTGCCTGAATTGGAGGCTGAGCTAATCTACCATGAGACCTCTTGCCCTTTCTGGGCAGGAGATAGGAGATGGGGAAGAGGGAGGCTGAAGGCTAACTGGGCATGGTTGGGAGGGGCAATGGATTTGAAACAAGAGGATACATGGATAAAAATTACTTTATTCTATAAAAAATAAAAATAAAGAAAAAAGAAAAAAAGTCTCTACTGATTAAAATTTATTCAAGGTCATGATGAATGTCTGAATAACCATAGACCCATAACAAAAGCAAGCTATGAACTTTGGAAGTTTCGTTTTCATAGTAAATACTGAAATTTGTTTATTACTAAATCCGAATAGCACTATATTAACTAAGATTTGACATAACTTGTATAAACTGCCATTAACTAATCCATGTTTTGTTTCTATAAACATATTGCTACATGTGGTGTTTGGATTTTGGGAAAATATTTTGGCTTGATAATTATGTTTGTGTCTGAGGGCAGACATCACTTTATTATGGCTTATTCAATAAATTTTGCAAGATTGGATCTGTAATTTAAAAACTATCTACACATGCCATGTTCACCATTATTTACTCACTCTTCCTCAGAATTAATAGCTCTCCTTCAACTTCCCATTAGAGGCAGCCAGGTAAGAGAAGAAGGGTGGAGTTAAGCCACTCTCGATCTGGCCCCTGAAGAAGACAGACATGTAAGAAACCAAGTGAGCCACAGACTGGAACACGTGGCAGATAAAATAATAAAAATTAGTTAAATTAAGAAGAAAAAGCTAGCTAGTAATGTGCTTAAGACATGGGCCAAACAGTATAAAAGATATAAGCATATGATTCATTTCTTTGGGAGACAAAAGCTGCCACAAACCAGGTTCCAACCTCCACTGCTTGAACCAGGTTACAAACTCCAGTGTCAAATGGGCCAAAAAAAAAAAAAAAAAAAAAAAAAAAAACTTTCTACAACAGATGGCGCCCAACGTGGGGCCAAACACCCACATAAAGCCTGAAAAAGTTTAAAAAGCTTAAAGAGCGGTCTAGATCACTGAAACAGAGCCAAAAGTGGCTTTCTGAATTGCATATTTGAATTGATTTATGCTATAGAGACAGCGTGGTGTTCAGGCAAAAATTTACAAATGGTGCGTCCACGACACATAGCTTAAACTCATATGTTTCACAGAAGGCTTGGCACAAGTGTGATTGATTTAAGGTTTCTGCTTATACTGAACAAAAAGAAGCAGTTTAAAAAGTTTTTTCTCATAGCAGCATTTCCTGACTTTGCTTTCTTTGCTGACAGAGGCAGAGCAGCCCAGGACTCCTCTGCCATATTAAAAAGCTGCCAAAAGGGGCAGAGTCAACAATTAAAGTAATACAACATTTTAAAAGCTCTTTGGGTAAATAATGATTAAAAATTCTCAATAAAACATATTTAGACTCTCAAAATCTCTAAACAGAGTATAGTATATATAAAATACACATTGGCTTCAGAGAGAGAGAATAAAAAATAAAATAAACCCTATCAAAAAAATAAAAATTTAAAAATCAGCTATATAAAAATAACAAATAAACAGAGTCTAAATTATATTTATTTTGTTTTCTTTTAATTTTTTGACTTTTAATAAGCTAACTACAAAAAGATAGTTAATTACTAGAGCTGCTAAATACATATACTTTAAAAGTATTTCGACTTTAAAATCTGTTTATAAAAATATGTTATTTAAAAAAAGAGTTTCTACTTTTGTCTCCACAAATGATCAAAACCTACAAATTAGTTCTAGGCAAATGTGGTTCCATTTGCCAAA
>PVIH01023593.1:7529-24613 GCA_004025045.1 Sigmodon hispidus | reverse complement strand
TTTCAGCTTTTATTTCAGCTTTTATTTCAGCTTTTAGTTCCTGGCATGTTTCTTTCATAGATTTGTTCATCTCTTCCAATTTTTTGTTTGTATTTTCTTCTATTTCTTTAAGGCTTTTTTTCATATCTTCTTTGAGAGCTTCGATGATCATCAAAAAGGAATTTTTGGTGTTGCTTCCTTCTGTTTCCTCTTCATTGCTTAGTCCAGGTCTTGTATTTGTAAGATCGTCACTCTCTTCTGGCGTTACCATGTTGTCCTTTTTATTATTATGTAATTTTTTGCACTGACGTTTGCCCATGGCTTCAGTGGTTCACGATTGGATGGCTCCTGGTCAGTTGTGGCACTCAGGTTTGTGTGCCTCCTGTCACCTCTCTGGTCAGGGTCTGAGTCTGTCCTTTTGAGACCCCTGCAGTTGTTGCCTCGCTCAGTTCGATGTGGCCGTGGGTAGCCGTTCAACTTCCCTCAGCAGGAGCTGTGGGTATGGTGACCTGCAGATTTTATCTGCCCCTGCTCCACAGTACGCTCGGACTCTGCAGACAGCACTTGGTCTCGGGAGTAGAACCGGAGGCTATGGGAGCTCAGCTCTCCCTCCCAGGCTGGGATATAGGTGCTTGAGCCTGGTGATCCCTCCTCACCTCTGGGTGGGGTCTGAGTCTGTCCTTCAGAGCCCCCTGCAGATGTTAGCTCGCTCAGTTCGAGGTGGCGGTGGGTAGCCGTTCAACTTCCCTCAGCAGGAGCTGTGGGTATGGTGACCTGCAGATTTTATCCGCCCCTGCTCCAGAGTGCGCTGGGACTCTGCAGACAGCACTTGGTCCCGGGAGCGGAACCCCAAACAATCTATTTAAAAATAAAGCTTTTTTTCCTGTCTTGATGTACACTCATTAGTCATCTTCTTCTTATTATTGTCTTTGGTGTAATGTTCTGCCTTAAAAGTTAGTGTCGAGAAGCACATGAGAGAAGAAACAGCTCCACTTTGTCAATCACATCCCCTAATCCCTGATAGACATTAAATCAGCCAAACCATTCTTCTTGGTTTTAATGCTAAAAATATTTTTTAAACAAATCTCTGTAACATAGTTAAGGTTTAAATAGGATCTTTTCATATATATTTTGAGCATTAAGAAAAAAAATCCTTCAGAGCAGGAGCATAGGTTTCTTAAAAAGTGCAGAAAGTATAACAAACTTAAGTGTGGGTACAGTCTTCTCAAAAGAACATTGCATTTCATGGTTCTAACAATAGTCCTATATACAGGATTTGGGTGGGTTTTGAAGCTATATATTTTATAGGTTGCTTATTAGAATTAATAAGGTTATAGGGTGGTACTTGGGAGAACACAATTGATTACAGGAAGGCAGGAAGGTTGATATCACCACCAGAAACAGCTTAAGAAATTAAAGGAAAGCTCTACAACATCTGTCATCATAAAGAAGACAAATATTTGTTCACATGGCTGGGACTTGTGAGATCTGCTTCTGAAGACAATTTGTTTCTGTTGAAGCAGAATCTAAGGGAGAAATTCCCTTACCCACTTATTAGTATGACCCACTCTATTTATTACCAACAGGGCAAACATCCAATGTCTGTCTCTGCTACTGTTGGGAATTTATGTTTGAGCATATTCTGGTTGTAAAAATTTTAAAGTTAGTTTTATCTGAGATTCTCAAAAACTATCTAGAAAAGGGGGATGAGACTCTACTTAAAGTCATATATTTGGGGATCTTAAGTCTTATTCATTGCTATTTTAGCAGCAAATACCTGAAGTGTGAGGAATCATGTCTTTATGGTAGTAACTAGCATATCAAATGTTGGTAAATTGTGCTGGGCCTCTTTATTCTGAGCTGGAGAGAGTCTCAAATCAAACTCGAGAATGAGGAAGTCCTTTGCTTCCCATGTTCCTGCCTGTATTTCTATCTTATTTAAACAAAACAAATATAATCATCTAGATAAACTATTGATTGTGAAGCCATATCTTAAACCAGGAGATAATGCCATTTATGGGGAATTCATTTGGCCTTGTCTTCTCAGTACCAATATTAATAGTCAGCCTGAATTTCATAAACACATATATTTACACTATGCTCCTCCATAATCAATAACAGACAAACCAATGAACCACAAAAACAACCAAAAAAACAAAATTTCCAACCCCTGAATCAATCAAGAAAAAAATCAAAGAATAACAACAATAAAAATAGAACCCAAAGAGTGAGTAGGAAAGAGGAATGGGTCTGGTAGGAGTTCAGGGATGTGGCAAATATGGTCAAAACATGTTACATAAATTTCAAAAGAACTAACAAAAAGTTTTAAACAGTGAAGTACAAATTCCATAAACACATTGAAAATAATACATCTATAGCCACTAGGGAAGTGAAAATTAACACTACAAAAGCCCATGCTCTCTACAGCCCTTAGTATTCCTATTAATTCTCCTTCTAAAACTGTTTCTTCAAAGCTAACATTTATTAAATAAATGCTACTTTTCACTGATCCATAATGTATACTTAAGATGTTTCTTTGTATTTATGTACAACTTGTTGTTAATGGAGGACACTATCTAATGGCTTGAATGGATGTCTAGATATCTCTTTGCCAAGTTTTAACAGATAAGAAACAATGAATGTCACAAGAGAGTTCAGAAGGCTGGAACCATAGTTGGCTGTCACAACACTTCCTCACTGAGAAAAATCAGAGCATAGAAACTCAAACAAAGATATTAATGAGAACTAGCACTGAGATCCTGGCTCTCATACATATCTACATTTTTGGAGCCTCAATTTACTAATATAGAAAATTAGAAAGTACCAATGAAGGACCCTGGGTTCTAGGGCTTGACCCAGGCATTCAGTTCAGGTATTCAGCAGAGCACCCCCCATGAGAACAAGAAACTAAAAGTCTAAAAGTCTGTCCCAGGAAACAGAGTGACTCAGCCCAGATAGCCGTAATCAACTCAGATAGGACATAATAGTCAAACCTGTGATTAAAATACCAGAAGTTCCAAGCAGAATAGCTGCGACCGACACCAGGTTGTAAAAGCCCCCTAACCAGCTGGTCTTAAGGCAACCCCATGACTATTGTGAGCAACCTTATGATTATAGTATGACCTTTAAAGTGACCAATCATGTGTTGCCCCAGTTGCTATGGTGATTTTATGGTCTTAGCCTTTAAAAGAGATATGAGATTGTTAATCCCTGCTCCTCCCTTGCTACTCTCCTGCTCTGGAGGCAGGGAAGTAGCCCACCTGTACAGAAGAAATAAATCCTCTTGCTTTTTGCATCAAAAAAAGGAAAGAAAATTAACACTACCCTGAGATTACATCTTATCTGAGTTGAAAGGATGACAAATGCTAACAATTAAGCAGGAAAAGGGTATCCTTAGACATTGTTGCCTGACTGTCTACTAGCACATCCATAATGTATCTCACTACAGAAAGGATTCTAAGTCAATGCCACACAGAGATACTTGCACATAAACATCTCTTACAGCATCATTAGCAAAACCAACCTATAGAATCAGTCTAGGTACCCCATCAACGGATGAATGGATAAGAAAAATTTAGGATAAGTATATAATGAAGTCTTATTCATTCATAAAAAATGACATTAAAAATAAATAAAGGAAAAATGACTTTGCTAGAAGATGAATGCAGCCAGCCATTGATATGCAAGCAAAATACACCAGCCTTAGAAAGACGAGCATTAAGTTTTCTCTCCTTTGTATAGATATGTAAACCATATGTATGTATTTAGATATATGACATGAAAGCAGGAGTCTGTGGAGAGAGAGCAATAGTGAAAAGACAAAAGGAGGGAAGGCAGTGGAAGGAGAGGTTAATGGAAGTGAATATGGTCAAACTGCATGGCCCACTCAAAACACACAAAATGAATGTCAATAATCTTTTTATAAGTGTAAATTTAGATGTTATTTTATTTGATAATCAAATTCTATCTCTAATATAAGATATATATTCACTCTATAATTTTGTGTAAATGTTTAGTCAGAAATAATCTTAACTTTATTTCATTAAAACTTTATATTAGTTTAACAGATTAAAATTCTTTCATAATTTCTTTGACCATTTGCTATAATAAATGTATATTGTTAACTTGTGGAGATAGTTCCATTCCATGATACCTATTGTTTGGAACTGTTTAATAGAATATTATTTGAATATGTGTTACATTTGTTTTTATGCCGTGGAACATTTGTTTAGCGATGCAAACATGTGTTGCATTTTTTTATGTTGCATTTGTTTAACTCTGTGGAGCTGCGTTGCTTTGCCTGTCTAAAACACCTGATTGGTCTAATAAAAAGCCAAACAGCCAATAACAAGTCAGGAGAAAGAATAAGTGGGACTGGCAAGTAGAGAATAAATCAAAAGAGAAATCTGGGGGGGGGGGGAAGATAGAGGATTGAAGAAAGGATAAGGAGAGAGGGCACCAGGGACCAGTCAACTAGCTACACAGCAAACCACAAAGTAAAATGGAAAAAATTTTAAAAAAAGTATGTACAACAGAGAGAGAAAGATAAAGACCTACAGACAAAAGGCAGACAATGTAATTTAAGGAAAGCTTACTAGAAACAAGCCAAGCTAAGGCCAGGCATCAAAAAAAAAAAAAAAAAAAAGACTCTGTGCATTTACTTGGGAGATGGGTAGTGGGAACCAAAACTCAAAGAGTTATAAATTCAACTACAGAGCTGTCAGGCTATATAAAGCTGGGGAGGCTCCTCACTACAGCCAGGATCACTATGTACTAGTTTCTCCTCTGCATATCCCCTTACAGTTCCCCACTCTTTCCTTCTCTGCTTCTTCCTTCTCATAAGCACTCAAATGCCCTCACTAAGCCTTTGTGTGAGTCAGAATATAAAGGCCTCTCATATATCAAAACATGGCCTAGATTCTGAACGTATTACAAAGTTTCTCTCCAAGTATATTCTTGATGGTTGGCCTGAATCTCAACTAGGCACAGATTACAATGTGCATATTCTTTCTACAAGTACTCTTCCTCTAAAGAACACTGACTAATACAAACAAATATTAAAATATAAAAGTTAATTTCATAATAATGCTGCTAAATAATTTCAGTAAAATTATTCTTTATAAATATTTGAAAAAAATACACACTATACCACAATTTCTGAAACCATCCTCACATTTGTCCCAGAGAGAAGAGAGGCTGCCTTCCCTTTCTGTCCTGATTACATTGTCAATGGGTCTGTGGCCAGAAAGGCACTATGCCACCATTTACATGTACATAAATAATACAGTTTCTGGGTTTTCTTTTCACAGTTTTTTATTATTACATTTTAAACAAATATAGCTCTAGTGTTTTTAATCTCTTTAATACAGATGAATAGAATTCTGTTTTCATCATTTAATCAAATTTGGACTTTTAAAACTCTCTTCTCCCAGGACAGCTGTCTCATAGCCCTTATGCTTCATCCTCTGTGAAGACTTTGAAAATGAGAGCCAGTGTTAAGAGATATATTTTCATATTATGGTGGAATATTCAAATACTACCTGTTTCTCTGCCTAATGATTACCATTTTATTTCATCTCTTCTGCACAATAGAAAATAGCACATTGTGAGACTGTATCTCAATAAGAAGAAATATAGCTAGAGATTCTGTGTACATTGTCAGTAGTAGAATACTTGCCTGACACATTCAGTCCTTGTGTTGGATCCTCAGAATTAGAAGGGGGCAGTAAAGTACAGTATGTTCTTCAAAGCTGAATGTCTAGTTTCTACTATGATTTCTGGCACATATTATTTAATAAGTATTTATTAGGAGCAAAAGTTAAAATATGAATTAACCAACCTAAGATAAGGAATATATATACACATGTGTATATATAAGAACAAATTTGTATTTAATCATAATGTATATATGTACATAATGAACTCTAAAGTATGTATTATTACACATCTGGCTGTATAGCTGTGTACTTAAGATGTTCAACTTTCTTATCTAGGTTAAACACTAACAGGTTAAATACTGAGGACTACATATACACCAGGTGTCTAAAATAAAAAGCAAGCGATTTCAAGTATCATAGAGAATGTGTAGAAACAATATATCTCACACAAACTACTGAAAGAGAGTAATTCTGCTGTTTATTCAGTGGAGTTATCACTGAACATAAACATTCTTCACAAGTCTACCTCCCCCTCACACACACCTAACAGAAGTGCATGCATATGTTCTTCAAAAATAGAAACAGAAAATGCTCATGGGAACATTGTTTGCCATGATCAAAACCCAAATGCAAATCAAGAATATATTTCATGACACAGTGCAGTGGATAGACCCGTGCTCATGGATAAAAAGGCAGGATAATTTGATTCAGATTATTTTGTCAAAGGACATGAATTTGGCATGGAGAGGTATGACAGAGCAGGAGGAGTAGAGGGAAATATAATCAAAATACACTGTATCAAATTCTCAATAATTAATAAAAACATTTTCAAAAGAACAGATAATATAACTAAATTATAGTATTATACAAAGGAATTCATTATACAAAGATAGTTAATGAACTATATTTTCTCTAAAAATATGATTACATCTATCAATAAAGAAACCAGAAACAAATGAATAGATACTAAGTGGTCACCTACATTGACAACATATAAAATAAATCAATAGTATGAGGAGCTAGGATATGTGGTGAGACTGTTTTCTGTAAAAATATTTCTATAAAAATAAAAGCATTGTTTTGGCCTGGGGTGAGCACCATAGCAATAGGCAAAATATCAGAGACAGGTACAAGAGAACAAAGTTAAATCAATATCCAACCAGCCACCAAAAGAGCAACATATAAAAATACAAATACAAGCCACTGGCCATGGCCACATAGCCAAATAAATTACTAAAAAATATTTTTAAATTAAAATAAAAAACTAAATAATATATCTAAAACATAAGCCAAACAACATAAAATTAATATAATCCTGTAAGTTATTCTTTAGAAAATAAAAGCCACCACAAACAAAAACAAACCTCAAGCCCAAACAAAACCAAAAACCATTTACAATAAGGATGTAGAGAGTAAAGGAAAGGAAACTAAATACTGCTATGGAAATACAATCCATTTCCTCCACTGTCTGCTTTATTTAAATACAAAATTTAAAACCCCAACCACACACCTCAATCCACCCCACTCATGTGATGTCATAATCTTTTCACTCATTTTATCTTCATAATCAAATTACAGGCAACTTTATATCAAATATTCTTCAAAATGAATGTGGTAAATTTAAAAGTGTACAAAAGCATCATGAGTCCTTCAAATGCATGAGAGGAGAGTTTATTGTTTAGAGAAACACTGTGTTCATCTGTAAGTTCTGTGCTCCTGCTTTACCCAGACTGATTTGCAGGATGTGGTCTTCTAACAATATTTTACTCTCCTGTACCTCAGCATTTTCATGTCAGAAACAGGCTTAACATTACCTGACTCACAGTGTTAACTAAAATGAGGACACGGAGGCATCTGACAGTGACTTATTAGTCACCTCAAACATTCTAGTTTCCATAGGTGGTTTGGTCCCTGCCTTCAGGGAGGAATTGAACAATACACAAGAAACCCACACCAACAAAGAAATAACAAGCAAGTTGTCCATCACTGATTCCACAACAGTGTCTGTACTGGCTTTGCCCCCATCATCATTTGCTCCCAGGTTACTTTCTCCTTTATAGTTAGAGGTATTTCATGACAGAAATCTCCTTCATTATACATTTTATTTATTTATTCATTATCCTTACTTAGGTAGGGATTAAGCCAAGGACCCATTGATTCTAAGCAAAAGCTTTAGTTATCATCAAACCTAAGTCTCTCTTTTGAGTTCATGGTAGTCTTGTTTCCTCACCTGAATTCTTTATCCACATTTATTCTAGTTTTTAAAATTATACTTGTGTCATGAGCTATGTGCCCTTGAGCACATGTTCCCACAGAGGACAAAAGAGGTATTTGGATTCCCTGCAGCTGAACTTGCAGGTGTTTGTGCATCTTCTAATATAGGTGCTTGGAACAGAATTTGGGGTCTCCAAGAGAGTATGATGTGCTCTTAACTCTTACCTACAAAGTCAGCTCACATAAAGTTAGCCCTCACCTAAATTCTAAAGAACACTACATATTGCCATAACCTGAAGAAAATTGATGAATTAAATGCTGTTAATTCAGTCATTTGGAATTCACAGAAAATTATCATATGGTATTTGTTGAATTCTTAAATTAGACTAGCATGCAATGATAGACAAATCCATAAAGCAAATTTTTATAAGCTTGTCCATGTAATTAAAAAGTCTTAATGACCAAAAGGGCCTTAAAACAAGTCAATCTCAACATGAAAAGGGAAGTATGACGTTTGACTGTGAACATAGGCAAAAATAAAGAGAAATAACAGATGTTATAAGTTGCATCTAGTTAGGCTGATCTTTTTATAGTAACATAAAACAGACATACAAGGAAGTTGCTAATACAAACATACCTAAGAGGCTGTATTATTGCCCTTATTCTCAACTTTATTCCATTTTGTATAGTCATTGTTTCAAATATGCTCATAGCAAATGATTTGCTAGCTGTGTGATTATAAAGGAGTATGATTAATACACAAAACCTAGCATTTATTTCTTTTTACCTACTGTGGTAAAAGTAAATGTACTTTAAACTAGTATGTATATGCCACTGACTTTTAGCTAAACATCTATAAAAAAATAAAATTACCTGATTCTTGTATGCAGATAGGAAGCATTAAGAGATGAAGAAGAAAATGGAGTAAAAAGTCCATGAAGGGTGCTGCTCACTGACTTGCTACCAAAGGCTCACTCAGCCTGCCTTTATAGAACCTAGCAACATTAGCCCAGGTACGGCATCAACCCCCTCTCTACATAATACAATAATTTTATTGCAAGCTGGTTAATGAATAGCCTGAGAAGCAAATATTTCATGCAGAAGTTTCTGCTAGGAAAGAAGATAATATGATTGATTGTGAAGATTTTATCATTACATGTGCAACCATAACAACAAAATATAAAAGATGGAAGGGAGAATCTCTGGCATGAAAGATTTGATAGATATGGCAGTCAAGAAAACACTAAAGCAAAAAAGTCAGAATACAAAATGTTCAGGAAATCTGGAACACCACTGAAAGACCAAATCTAAGAATAGTAGAAATAGAAGAAGGAGAAAAAGAAGAGGAGGAGGAGGAAGAGGAGGAGGAAAAGAAAGAGGAAGAGGAAGAGCACAGAAAATATATTCAACAAAATCACAAAAGAAAAATCGTCCAATCTGAGGAAGGAAATTCCTATAACTAATTTGAGAATCTTACAGAAAAAGTAGAGTGTCTCTCCTCCACCAAATTCCACTCACCACATAATAATCAAGCCACTAAACCTACAGAATAAGAAGAAATATTAAGATCTAGGTTTTAATATTCTAATATTAAAAAGCTAGATTTAAACAATACCTATCTACAAATCCACCTTTCCAGAAAGCATTAGAAGAAAATGTCCAACCTACAGAAGCTAGATACACCCATGAATCCACAAGTAATAGATAATTCGACAGAAGAAAACTCCAAAGAAAGGAAATACACACATTAGCACCAACAATAACAGGAATCAACTATCACTGGTTATAAATATCCCTTAATATCACTGAACTCAATTCACAGATAAAAAGACACAGTCTAACACAATATGAAAACAGGATTCAATCTTCTGCTGCATACAAGAAACACACCTCAGCTTTCAAAGACAGACACTGCTTCAGAGTAAAGGGTTGGGAAAACTCTTTTCCAATCAAATGGACTCAAGAAACAAGCTGGTGTAGCTATCTTAATATCTAACAAAATAGACTTCAAACTAAATTCAAGAAAAGAGATCAGGAAGAATTTTACTTGTTCATTTCAGGAAAAATTTATCAAGAGGAAGTCTCAGTCCTGAACATTTATGCCCCTAGTACAAGGGCACCCACATATACAAAAGAAACATTAATAAAGCTTAAATCTCACATCAAACCCCACATACTTATAGTGGGAGATTTCAATACCCTACTTTCACCAATGATTAGGTCTACAAGTCAGAAAATTAACAGAAAAATAAGGGATCCAATGAAAATTATGTCTCAAATGGACTTAACAGACATATACAGAACATTCTAACCTAAGACCAAAGAGTACAGCTTCTTCTCAGCACCCCATGGAACCTTCTCTAAAATTGACTACATACTCAGTCATAAAGCAAATATGAATAGATACACAAATGAGAATAACCCCTTGTATCCTGTCAGACTACCATAGACTAAAGTCAGAGTTCAACAACAACAACATAAACCACAGAAAGTCTAAAAACTCATGGAAACTGAACATATTTCAACTGAACCACCTCTGGGTCAAGGAAGAAGTAAAGAAAGAAATTGAGCACTTTCTACAATGCAATGAAAATTAATCCACAACAGAATAAAACTTATGGGACACAAAAAAGTGTTACTAGAAGGAAAATTCACAGCACTAGGTGCCTACATAAAAAAATGGAAACATTTTACACAAGAGACTTAACAGCACAGCTGAAAGCTCTAGAACAAATAGAGCAAACTCACCCATAAAGAGCAAATGGCAGGAAATAATCAAACTCGGGTACAAAATCAATACAATTAAATCAAATAGAACAATACAAAGAATCAATGAAATAAAGAGCTGGTTTTTTAAGAAAGTCAACAAAATAGATAAACTCTTGTCTAAGCCAAAAGACAAAAAGAGAATGCCCAAATTAACAAAATCAAAAATGAAAGGGGGACATAAAAACAGACACAGAGGAAATCCAGATAATCACTAGGTCATACTTCAAAATCCTGTAATCCACAAAACTGGAAAATCTAAAAGATATGGGAAGGTTTTGGACAGGTATCACTTACCAAAATTAAATCAAAACCAGATAAATGTCCTAAATAGACCTATAACTCCTAAGAATGAAAATGGTTATTTTAAGTCATTCAACCAAAGATAGACCAGGGCCGTAAGAGCTACAGTAATAAAAAGTGCTTGGTATTGGCATTAAAACATATTTGTGGATCAATGGAATCAAACTGATGAACCCGACACTAATCCATACACCTATGAACACGTGATTTTTGACAGAGGTAAAAAATATTTAATGAAAAAAAGATAGCATTGTCAAAAATGGTGCTGACATAACTGTATCGTTATGTATGTAGAAGAATGTAAATAGATCTGAGCCCTCCAAATGTGGACGACAGTTGAAAGATGTGGGCAGTTTATGGAGACTCTTGCAGTAGGACCAGAGTTTACTCATTGTGTATGAACTGGTTTCTCGGAACCCACTCCCTACAGGGGAACACTTTGCTCAGCCTTGATACTGGGGGGAGGGACTTGGTCCTACCTCAGCTGGATATGGCAGACCGAACTGATTCACCCTGAGAGTCCTTACCCTCTCTGAGAAATAGATAGGATATGGAGTGAAAAGGAAGCTGGGGGTGGATTTGGAAAAGAGGGAAGAGAGGAGGAGCAGTGTTGGGTATAATAAAATTTTAAACTGAAAGAAAAGAGGGAAGGAAGAAAGACAGAAAGAAAAACAGAAGGAGAAAGAGACCTACTGCTTTTGCAGAGGATCCAAGTTTAACACCCACGTTGAATGTTTTACAACTATCTGTAGCTCCAGCTCCCTTTTCTGTCTTCAGTAGGTAAGTGCACTAAGGTACTCATACAAACACACACATATACAAATTAAAACTAAATTGAGAGGAAACCCACTCAAACCATTGTCTTCTTCTTACCAACTTCTCTGAGAACTATTTTATTAAGAAGGAAAACATTTCTTCTTTGTGTTTTTTGTTATCATTTTTGTCATTTAAATTCCAGGCCAGTTACTTCTTGGTTGCAATTCCATGTAAACAACAACATAGTGGCTTCCCTAGAATATCTTCTTTGGAAATTTGTGCCTGTTTACTATCAGCTCCAAACAATCTATTTGAAAATAAAGCTTTTTTTCATTCTTGATGTACACTCATTATTGATATTCTAATTATTACTGTCTTAGTAATAATTAGAATATTATTACTAAGACAGTAATAATTAGAATTATTTGGTGTGATGTTCTGTGTCAAAGAGCACAAGGAAAGAGTCACAGATGCACTTTGTCATTCACAGGAAACTGAGGAGTCCCCTAATCCTTGATACCCATTAAATCAGACAAACCATTCTTCTTAGCTTCAATGCAAAAAAAAAAAAATACTGATTTCCAGACATATCCTTAAAAATCATAGTTAGGGTTTAAATAGGATCTTTTCATATATATTGTGAGCATGAGGGTTAAATAAAGACATTCCTCAGAGCATGGGTGTAGGTTTCTTAAAAAGTGTGGAAAGTAAGACATATCTAAGTGTGGGTACAGTCTTTTGAAAGGAGCATCACACTTCATAGTTCTTAAAATAGTTGTGTATATAGGATTTGGGCAGGTTTTGAACCTTCATATTTTATGGGTCACTTAATAGGCACTAATAAGGATACATGGTTGTTACCTGTAATTGATGCTGGGAAGGCAGAAGGTTAATATCCCTACTGCAAACAGTTTAAGAAATTAAAGAAAGCTCTAAAATATCTGCAGTCATAGAGAAGACAAATATTTGTTCATATGATTGGGATATGTGAGAACTACAGTCTTAGGACAACTTGTTTCTATTGAGACAGTATCTATTCCAAGTTGGCCGCTTTAGGAGGTAAATGTTGAATTTTTGGGAATTGGGTCATTATCCCAGGTAAAACAGAATTCAAAATGGTTTGAGCATATAGTTAGTTCCCTTATACACTTGTTCACATGGCCCACTCTATTACCAGCAGGGCAACAGCCAACACCTCTGCTACTATGGGAAGTTTGTGTTTAAAAACATCCTGGTAAAAAAAAAAAAATTAAGTCTTGTCTGAGATTCTCATAAAGTGTCCTGAATAAAATGGATGAAGTTGTATTCAGAGTCATATATGTTCAGGCCTTAAGCCCAGTTTGTTGCTAATTTATCATAAAATATCTATATATGTGAAGAATCATATCTTTAAGCTAGTAACCTTCATATAAAATGTTGTAGATTGTGCTGGAGTTCTTCATTCTGGACTAGGGAGAAGCTCTGACCAGACTCAAAAATGAAGAAGTGCTTTTCCTTCCCACACCCCACCTTCCTCCCTTTATTTCTTTTTTATCTAAACAGAAGTAATCATTACCACCCCAATAAACTACTGATGGGAAACTAGTAGAACTCAGACCTTGAACCAGAAATGACACTATTCTCTGAAGAACGTGACTGCCTATGGCTTCTCTCTGCACTGGTGTCAGAAGTCAGCCTGTATTTCATAAACATGTATATCCACACTACTCTCCTCCATACTACCTAGTAGACAAAGCAACAGCATAAGCAACAACAAATAATAACTACACAAAACCAAATATTCCAATCTAAATCAGCCAACCAAACAACAACAGAAACAAAACAACAACAACAAAAATGGAACTCAAAGAACACTTACGGGAGAAGGCTGGAGCAGGTAAGAGTTAGGATGTGGTGAATATGATCAAATATGTTTAGACTTCAAGGGAACTAACAAAATGTCTTAAAAGATGAAGTAAATATACCTTTAAACACATGAAAAAACTGCTCAGCACCCTTAGCCATCAGAGAAGAGAAAATTAACACTACATTGTGATTCCATCTCACCTCAGCTGGAATCTGCCAATTATTCAGGGAAAGGGTATTCCTAGACACTGTAGACTGCAAACCTGGAACTAACCACAGAAAGGATTCTAAGTCAATGTCCTACAAAGTTACTTGGATACACATGTTTATTATAGCATCATTATAAAACCAACCTATAAAAGTAGCCTGGGTATCGATCGACAGACGAATGAATAAGAAAAATGTGGAATACATGCAAAATATAATGTTATTTATTCATAAATAATGACATTAAAAATTAACAAAGTAAGAATGACTTTGCTTGAAGATGGATGCAACTGGATATTAACATATAACCAAATTAAGCCAGCCTCAGAAAAAGAAATGTGAAGTTTTTTCTCATTTGTGGATCCTAGATTGTTTATACATTTATAAACCATGTGCACGTATCTCTATATTTACATGGAAGCAAGGCTACACTATTGAGAAACATTATTGAGAGAACCAATGACAGAATTGGCCCTGATTCACCTAATTTATGGGAAAATCTCATTTCATAGACCAGCAGTTCTCAACTGTGAGTTGTGACCCCTTTGGGGCTCAAATGACCCTTTCACTGGGATTGTCTACAAACATCTGAATATCAGATATTTACATTACAATTTATAATTATATAGCAAATGACAGTTATGAAGTAGCACCAAAAATAATTTTATGGTTGGAAGTCACCACAACATGAACTCTATTAAGGGGTCACAGTACTAGAAAGGTTATAAAGTACTGTCCTAACCTTTGCCAAAATGACCCAAATCCCAGATCTTACAATGTTCTCTTTGTAGCATCATTTTACCTAGGTAGAAGGTGTATATATACATACAACCTGGACAATGAATCCTAAAACCTTTGATGTAAAACTCTTACATTGGGAGGAAATAAGTCTCTGGATGTGGCTATTATTGTTTTAAACTCTTATCAGAATCCTGGTCTGCAGGTGCTCTTCTTGGGATAAAGAAAGTCCTAGTTTCTATTGTCATGATCTGTTATTGCTGTCTTATTGAAATTACGATGCAAATCAAAATGTTCCTCTACCTCTCCAGACAGCAGGATAAACTGAGGATGGATCTCTCAGTGTTGCATTCCCAGAGATGAATAATCTGTGTTAGCTGAGGTTACAAAGGTGGGAGGAGGGTTACTAGAAGGATAATTCACAGCACTAGGTGCCTACATAAAAAAATGGAAACATTTTACACAAGAGACTTAACAGCACAGCTAAAAGCTCTAGAACAAATAGAAGCAAACTCACCCATAAAGAGCAAATGGCAGGAAATAATCAAACTGAGCTGTACTCCAATAAAGTGTGATCCGAGAAGAATCATGCATGTGGTGACTCGTCGTTCTGCAGGCCAGAAGCGGCTCGCCACAAGTGGCGCCGAAACCCGGGAATCTTTGCGCCTTCGCAGAGAAGACCGATTCAGAACTCGACACATGGAGTGGACCATCGGTGAGGTTGCTGCAGAAGAATCTGAAGGAGATTCAGAACTGCAGTAATCAGGAGGGTTAACCGGTAAGTCTCACAGGAAAATAGTGAGACCTGCATTAAGCAGGAAAACTCTGCTTGTAGAAAAAAGCAGAGAACAGGGCATCTGCTGACGAGTGGATCTAACCCGCTGGCAGTTTGGGGTTGTTTAGGATATAAAGGGTTTTAAATAGGCAAGGATATGGGTGTAAGTTTCTCTCACCCGATTGCCACAGCTTTGAAAGAGCTGTTGAAGAGTAATGGTGTGAGCATTAAATTAAGGTAGGAATTAAAGGTTATATAAGGATGAGGTTTTTAACCTCATGTCCAATTTTTTTGGCTCTTAAGGAGCTGCTTCATTAAGGTTTTTTTCTGAGTCCGCTCTGCTTGCTAGCAGTGGGAGAGATAGATGGGTTAAAAGCAGCCAAGAGGGGCGGAGTCAGCAATTACAATTTGTTTCCCCTACTGCACCTATTGCCCCCGCTCCATATTGCCAGCCTAGTGAGGGTATCTGTTCTAAGCCACCAGACAACACAAAAGTGTGGAAGAGAGTCCGGCGTGAGCTGCGTCCTAGCGTATCGCTGGCTTTTCCAGTTTTTCAAGATAACCAGGGGCAAAGGTATCACAAGCTTTTAGATTTTAAGACAGTGAAATCCCTGGCAGAGTCTGTCTGCACTTATGGCACTGCTGTGTCTTTTACAGTAGCACAGGTTGAGGCATTGAGTAGATCTGCCATGACGCCTAGTAACTGGAGTGGCTTAGCAAAATCGTGTCTCAATCCTGGGCAATATTTAGACTGGAAGTCAATTGTGACTGATCTGGCACATAGTCAGGCCTGGGAGAACGCTGCCAATGGGCAGCCAACATGGAGTGCAGATATGCTGTTAGGGCAAGGACAATGGGTAAATAATCAGACAGTATATCCTATGGAAGTTTATAATCAAATAAACACCATCAATATGAAGGCTTGGCGAGCCCTCCCCAATAAAGGGGAGGTCTCAGGGAACCTAATTGAATTTTTAGGAGCTATTTTTCAGAATGCACATATTAGACCATAAAAGGTAGAAATTAGGACCAATTGCTTAAGGACTTCGAATGATTTTCAAAAATTGCTTGGGGATATAAATTGGATTCGGCCATATTTGAAATTAACTTGCTTTGAGCTTAAACCCTTATTTGATATTTTAGAGGGAAATCCAGATCTTAATTCCCCACGTCAGCTAACCCCAGAGGCTCAGATAGCACTTCAAAAGGTAGAGCAAGCAATTACTAAGGCACAGTTGGTGCGCTGTGATGAATCCAAGTCCATTTGGATGTGTATCCTCCCCACTTTAGGCTTTCCAACTGGTGTTCTTTGGCAAGAAGGGCTTCTACTGTGGATTCATACTAAATCTACAGGGATGAGAACCTTGTCCCACTATCCATCTATGACAGCTGAGGTTGCGTTATTAGGCATTAAACAATCTATTGCATCTTTTGGCAAGACACCTGACAGACTTATAGTTCCTTATACAAAAGAACAAATAGAGATATTGGCTGCCACTACCTCAGAATGGGCTATATTGTTTTGTGCCTTCTCTGGTACAATTGATAATCATTTGCCCAGGAGTGAACTTTTAAGATTCATAGTACAGCAGCCTGTGGTGTTTCCTCGGATCACAAGGAAGCAACCATTGAGCAATGCCTAAATCATCTACACAGATGGGTCTAAGACTGGGAAAGGAGCCTACATGGTGCAAGGAGGCTCACCTGTAACTGTTGAGTGCCGTCCAAATGCTCCCCAAATAGTAGAATGCCAAGTAGTTTTAGAGGTTTTTAAATGTTTTCCTGAGTCTTTTAATTTGGTATCTGATTCATCATATGTGGTGAATGCTGTTAAAAATTTAGAA